>JAYMTK010004874.1:0-10726 GCA_036897405.1 Pelargonium myrrhifolium | reverse complement strand
CTTTAAACTGGCAGCCATATCTTTTGGCTTTTCTTGAGTCTGCCCTTATTTTTAAATTGTTGTCATAATATTTCATGTGCTTATTACTAGATCATGATAAAATTTGTTTTTTTTTTTTCAATTTGGTTATTCATGTAAGTTAAGATATGTTGAGTAAATTCTTGAATTTGCTTATTTTTTCAACTTGTCGTTGCTGGATTGACAATCTATAAAAATCTATGTTCCATACTTCCTGAATGTTAAATTTAGAAAGTGAAAACACAATCTCAGGATGTCTTTAATGTCTTAATGCAGCAAGGTTTTTTCCGGAAGTTGATGGACCTATTCAGAATCTGTGAGGATTTGGAGAATATTGATGGTCTTCATATGATATATAAAATAGTGAAGGGGATCAGTAAGCAATCCTTTGTACTTTTTCTCATCCTTCATATTTGAGAGAACTTGGAAAAAATTTCATGGGTACTATTTGATTTATTTAATTGATTAACTGCAGTCTTACTTAATAGCACTCAGATCTTTGAGAGAATATTTGGCCATGAATTGATCATGGATATCATCGGATCCCTAGAGTGTAAGTAACATTGTCCCCCCTTTAGAAACCTCCGTTTTCAATTGTATGGGGCTAGGTTTATATGGTTAAGCAATCACTGTGGCTTGCGTATATTGTGTTCTGTAATCCATTTGAAGTGAGTTTTATCTTTTACCGACACATGAAAATTACGGCTCCTTGACTTTTCTATGCAGATGATCCTGATGGTGCCCAAGTCCAACATCGGAGTTTTCTCAAAGAGCATGCTGTCTTTAAGGAGGTAACATATTGTCAAATGGTTTTCATTTTTCTTTCTAGGAAGAAAGTTATAGATGGGGAAGGCTGGATGTTTATTGCATCTATGTCTGCCTTTTGTAGGCCATTCCAATCAAAGATCCACTAGTTCTATCAAAGATTCACCAGACATACAGAGTTGGTTATTTGAAGGTATGGAATATAATGCTGTGCTTTGTGATGTTTGCCTTCACTACACATTGTTGAAATTCTTACCTTCTATAACTGTTTTGTAGGATGTTGTTTTGCCTAGGGTATTAGATGAGGCCACTAATGCGAATCTCAATTCCATAATTCATGCAAACAATGCCGTTGTAAGAATTTTGGAACTCAGTTGTTCAAGCATATTGAGTTCTAGCTATCTATCTAATTCCAATCATGCTTTTCTTCTATAGGTTGTTTCTTTGTTGAAGGATGACAGCACTTTCATTCAAGAGTTGTTTGCTAAGCTGAGATCTCCAGCCACCTCTGAAGAATCAAAGAAAAATCTGGTAATAGTTAAGATGCATATTTTTGTCCTGGGATAATGATATATGCTACCTATAATATCTTAATATATTAGGAATTATGGGTAGACTGTGTCAATGGGCAGCTAAGGATATAAAAACTGAGGTTGATTTGCCTTATGATTGAGTTTGAGTTATTGGATGAAGGAAAAATTTCTTTTGGTAGAAAGAAATCAAATATATGTGAAATTTAACACAAGAAATATAAATGAAAGAAATAATTCAAATGCTAAAGTAGCATCTAACTTGTTTGGATTATAATCTGCATTATTTCCTTTTACATATGTAAATTTGTTGCTCAGCAAGTCCTTTCTCATTGTATTATGTGTTGAGCTTTTACTAAAATCTGACTTAAAGTAGTCACATGTCGATCTTGATTTATGTAAGAATAGCCTGGTTGGCGGCTGATTTGTTCAATTTTCCTTGCTGACTTCTTAAATGTTGTCATTTGTTTTAAAGTCATGGCTCTTTTCTAGAATGAGTGACTTATCTATGAGTAGTGATTGCCTTGGATTTTTGACATCAGTTTTATAATCAATGTAGACCTAAATAAGGGGGTCAAGCTAAATATGTAAAATATTGAGTTAGTATTAGAAAAATATTCCATAGTTATATGAATGTCTTTTGTATGGAAATTTTGGAAAGAATTATTACATCAGAAAATAAAGTAGATGAAGCCTGGCATATCTCTGCTATTGCAAAGTTGTCTGGGTGTAATTTTTTGTTGTTAATGCCTCCTATTCTGAGATAGATTGATCCAAACCTTTTTCCTCGGTGATTAGGTGAATTTCTTACATGAGTTTTGTAGTCTAAGCAAGAGCTTGCAGATGGTCCAGCAGCTCCGGCTATTCAGGTACTAATGCAAGTTAATCACCTAGTTTTGTGCTTCTGTAAAAGTTATTTCTTATTTTTTAGCTCTGTTGCTTCATGAATATTACCTATTGAAAGTCAATTTCAATTCAACGTAGGTTTATTTATTTGTTTTAATGTGATATGCTCATTCTGAATTTCTAATTATTGTAGGGATCTCATGAATGAAGGCATTTTTGACATTATCACTGAGGCTTTGCAAAGTCAGGACAAGAAGCTTGTCTTAACTGGGTAACCATGTCTACCTTTGTATCTGTGTTTAACTCATTCTAGGCTGTTGCATTCTTTTCATTTTTCGACTCCAATAGTTTCATCCTAATGGTACGTCATTCAATGAATGCAGGACAGATATACTCATACTATTCTTGAATCAAGATCCAAATCTTCTGAGATCATATGTTGTATGGCCGGAAGGGATTACCCTTTTGGGACTTCTGGTATGTAGGATGTTGTGATTTAAGCATCTATATTTAGTTGCATAAGAATGTGCATCCACATTTACATGTGTGCTAACTGAATCTCGTAGAATCCAGCTGGAATCGCCAATATTACTAACTGAGGCAAGAACTTTGCTGGTCCCCTCAAGTTTGTTATAAGAAGATGAATTATGATTTAACATCTCAAATTTCTTTGGTTATAGTAGTAAAATATACTTCTAAAGGTTACACATGCAGGTGAATTGATGTGATAAAAATTCTTTAGGTGATTGATAATAATTTCAAGTGCAAGGTTTATTTCTATGATGTTTGAGTTTTTAATTGTGACAGTTTTCCTGTGAAGCACTACATAATTGGTACGAATTACAAAAATTTGTAACATCCAAACAATAAAGAGTACGAGAATGGCAGAACATGAAAACTAAATAATATTAAATATTAAATATGATTATATTAAAGTATAAATTATATAAGAGTTCAAGGAGTCAGCCACTCTTGAAACTCCATGGATCTGGCTCGGTGCTTTACATCCATAAATTCATTGGGGCTGGATGGGTCATAACTCATAAGTACTGAGGTGTCAATTTCTTATTGGTTTAGCTCACTCTCAAGCCTATGATAAGATGGTTGAGATTATTTTTTCTCCTTATATAATTGCTGATGTAACTGACAATTTTTCAGACTTCTCATCAAAATTGAAAAATCAAAAGAAAAATGCTTATTTTTTGTTTATTTCCTTGGTTCATGATACATTTTAGTTTTCTTATTGAGGTAAAGAATTAAATATATACTTCACTATATATACCAGAAAAGAACATTGGATGCATGTGTTTATCTATTCACAAAAGTATCAGCTCAAAGCAGCAAGCTGGTTCAAATAAATTGGGTATGTATCTGGTACCAGATATGCACCCAGCACCAATACTGAGCCCAAAATGAAGTTCAGGGGCATCATAGCAATTTGCTATTTGCTTCGCATCAGGTCACATCCTGAAAAGATTTAGATTAATTGTTTAAGCTTGACCAAGCAGCTAAGTCATCTTTTCTTTTGGAAATTTGCATGGTTAATTTGTTTTTTTTTTTTTTTGTCATTTAAAGTAGTTCTTGAAACACTTGCAAAATTCTCAACCTTATGATATTGTAGATTAGAAGACATACAACTCAAATGGGTACTATTTTTATTGTTTGTACTAGCCTTGCTTTGCTTGTGTGCCACCATGGCATACTGATGGACTATATTAAAAACCAGTTTTAATCTTTGTGGAGTTCTGACTTCTAGACGTGGAGGCTGCTTTAGTGAATCATTTAAAAATGATGAGAGTCAATCTGTTTTGATCATTGACATTGTATCTCAGGACGACTTGTGTCTTAGTTTTTGGTGAGTCATTAGTTGGAAAGTAACAAAACTAAAATAGTTAGTGTGGTTCATCTCCCTAGATGAGAATTATAGTTTGTCACAAAAGCTACTTTCATATATGGCACCCTTCTATTTTATTTATTTATATTATGTTCAGCTCATTTAATTGCATGGACTATACGCAATTGTTTTACAGGTTAAAGGAATGATAACAGATTTTGGGGATGACATGCATTGTCAGTTCCTTGAAATTCTTCGCAGTCTGCTGGATTCATACACACTGTCAGGGTCCCAGGTATCTGGTGTACACTTGAGCAACTATGCTTCTCTCTTAATTTTTTCTAACTATTTTCATTGTTTTTATTTTTATTTTATTTTAATATCTATTTCAGTTTTGTTTATTTGCCTTTCGTAGTCTAATATGACCTTACATCTAAGTAAAACATAGAATGTAGGGCTGTCAACAGTTTCATGATGCAAGTCAAGGAAATTACTGTTTCTTTAATCAAGAAATTTAGTAGAATAAGGAAGATCGAAGGAAAAAAGAAATCCAAACCAGGGTTAGGGTTAGGGTTAGGAAAAGAAATCAAAGTGAAGAAGAAACAGGAAAGGGAGAGGTAGTGAGGAGGCAAACTCTTTTCAATTATTTTTCCCCTAAATAATTGTCCACTTTCCATTTTCTTTTGTAAAGAATTTATATTTTCCTCTTATGTCCCATTTTACTCTTGTTATAACAAACTCAAGGTATTCTGATTAACTTTTTTCAGGGACATTGTTGGTAATTCATGCATAACTACCGTTTCTTAAAAAAGAAAATGGACAATTATTTGGGGAAGGTGGGAGTAATAAAGTTTTAAACAAAACATAAACTGTACACACACACATTTAGACAAATTAATCAGTAGGAATCTGAAATGGAATGTAATGAAATTCCTTTTTTCTGTTGCACTCCCTCTTGATAGCAAGAAGATTTATCCATTCATAGAAGGAGAATGAGTATGAGAGACGGTGGAAATTATTTATTTATGCATCCTTGTCGAAAACTGATATACACAAGGTGTTTCCTATAATTCACACTAGTGCTATTTGCATCTGTGACCTACAATCCTGCCAGTTTTTTTCACTCATTTGGTGCCTTTTACATGGCTTCTTTTTGCTTACCCTAGTCTTTCTTTCTCCACAATTACACTACCATGTACTGCCATTGTCTCTCTGATGCAAGCTAGCAGATAGGAATATATATTTGTAACAAATTACAGTGAATAAGTCTTCCACCAATATGTAACTTTTAATAGACTAATTGCATGCTACTGTTTTTTCCCTTTATCTCTTTTATTTTTCTCATTGGACTTCCAGGTTTATGTAGATTTTGTTATTTCAATTCATTATGATAGTGATGAATGTTTTGTTTTTCCATTCTTGTAAGCTAGTCTTGTATAATTGGAAGATTTGTTCAAGGATAGGCCCAATTGTCAAATTGTAAATCCACCATGATCTCAATTAACTTTACCCATTGATCCCACTATTCTAATATAGTTTGTCTTGTTTTTTTAATTATTTATTATTTTTTTTACATCAAAAATAGTTGTCAGATAATGATTATCCCTTTGTGCTCTCATCATAACTAACTCTAAATAATTAACTAACATAAATGACCGTATTGGAAAACTAGATGTCATTAATTATTTAAGTGATGGAAGTGGACGTTAATTGTGAATAATCCATTACAGGTTATCGTGGATAGGACGGAGTACTAGTTTGTCTTATTTGTTTCCGTGTTATGCTGTTCAACATATGATGTTAAAGTCATCACTTTTTAGTTTGCTTATGCTGCGGCAATGTATCACACTATCACTTTTAGAGTAGGGTCACTTAACCAATATAATAATGGGTTACTTTACTAATATAATAACTTATCTTTTTAGGATTAACTACCATTTTGGTCCCCCAATTTTTAGTATCTGACCATTTTGATACCTGAACTAAATTTATGCCAATGTGGTCCCTTAGGTACTAAAATATGACCAAATGGTCCCCGATGTACCGTTAACTTTTCCATTACTTTTGCTAATGTAGCGTAAAAAGTAGACAGAAAATATATTAATTACTCAATAAGTGCTGATGTGGCATCTCATTATTGCTTTTTCAGTCGCCGCTGATTGTGTAATGGATTCATTTTCTGTTTATTTTTAGTGCCACGTTAGCTTACTAACGGAAAAGTTAAGCCAGAGGAGTGTTTCTGTGTATGTATATGGGTATGGGTACAATGTATAATAATTTATTATTATTAAAATTAGGATTGAACTCTCCATTCATCCTCCGACTATACACACATTTACATTTGGTCCTCTAACTATTTTTAGAATCACCATTTACTCTTTACTGTTTTATCTTAATATCTAGTGTCCCAAATTCTATTTTTCTCTTCTAAAATGGAAGTGAAGGCCTGCAAAATTTAGGAAAAGACGGAGGTTCAATATATATATTTTTAATAAATGGTAATGAGATCGAATAGTATGAGAATCAATCGTGATTATAGAAATTGTTGGAGGGTCAAATACGATAGGTATAGTTTAAGTATCAATTATAGCATTAACCCTTAAAATTAAACCTGTTATGGTTAAAAGTAAATCTACTACTATTTTACTTTGTAAGGATGAAAATAAACCTGTTATGGTCCAATATTAATCTTTTTTGAAAATAAATATTTAGTGATTATGATAATGGCCAATTTATTTTATGTTGGTAAATTTATGTTTGATAAGAATTATTATATATTTTTTCTCTTTTACACATTCGGGATTAACTTTTTCGTTTCGAATATGTCTATCCCTGCCGTTCCACATTCTAGAACCCCTAGAGTTCCACATTAATGTTTTTCGTTCCGCGTACTAAAACGTTCTGCATTCTAGGTGACTGGTTCCTAATCCATCCTGACCTTTCATTTGCAATTATAAAGTTTGAATATATCTTCGCAGGAGTACTAATATGAATGCTGTTTTGTAATTTATCATATTTATGCTTGATTATTGGAAAACCCATCAGTTTAACCTTCATGCTAGATTGGATTTCTTTTGTTTTCTGGTTTTACATATTGGCTCATTGTGTTATGTTACTAAATGACATATTTCGTTTTGGTTGCAGAGAGATAATATAATTGACATTTTCTATGAGAAGCATTTGGGTCAATTGATTGATGTAATAACGGAATCATGTCCTTTGGAAAGTGTTGCTCAATCGACTGGTAAATTGGCTAGATCTGGCGATAAAGTTAAAGATCAGAATGGTGTGAAGCCTGAAATACTATTGAACATATGTGAATTGTTATGCTTTTGCGTTCTGCACCATCCATATAGAATAAAGTGAGCATCTGGATGGCCGTTGCTCTGTTTTTCATAATTTATTTTTGTCTCCTAGTCATTTGACACCTGAACACATGTTTGTGTATTCTCCTTGCAGGTGTAATTTTCTCCTTAATAATGTTATAGATAAAGTTTTGTTACTTACACGAAGAAGGGAAAAATACATTGTAGTTGCTGCTGTCCGATTTCTTCGCACTATTCTTTCACGCCATGTGAGTTTTTTTTCCCGACTCTATAAATTATATTTTTTACTTCTTATAAAATGTTGTAGTGTTACATGGAGGGACTTGTGTGGCTGTGTTGGACTACTATAGAAAATTACGGACTTGAGGTATGCAGATTAATTGTTAAGGTTTTATAGTGAATAGAAGTGCTATGTTGCCTGTAATAGAAGGTTTGTTTGTTGGTGTTAATGTGCTATTGTAAACTGCCTATCAAGATGAAAATTTAGGAGGCCAACATCAGGTTGTTTTTGCTTTATAGGACATTATCCTGGGTATTCTTGTAATGCAGAACACTTGGGCATTGGCATGTGAAAATGAATGAAGAGTAGTATGAGATAGAATTAGTGAGTACATTGTTGATTTTGTTTTTGTTTCTAAGTTACCTGTTTGAAATGGAACATCAGTTTGAGTTTAGTTGGGGACCTGGGGTGCCTCTGGGATGCTGGTTAAGCTGCATGGCTTATCTTATGTGCTATTCTTTCCGTGGTATAGTTACGCGAGTTGATTAGATCACTTGAACCTTGAATTCCAGTTCTGAACCTTGATCAAACCCTAATCCATGTTGGTTCCTAATTTGTTGTTTTGGGCTGAAATTAAATCTGTCGTGCATTTGAATTGTAATTGTTGGGTGACAATAGACTCCATTCACGTCACATTGTGCAAAAGGGTCGCATACTATTGCTCATGGATTTGGAATAGGACCTCCCTGATGAAAAGGCATGTTGTGTCCTTTGAAGAAAATGTGCATGACATGAGTTGATGCCTGGTTGTGATGCCTTAAAATTCCCCTTGGGTCTATCAAATGACTATTATCCTGGTTGGTTTTATAAGTTGAGGAGACATTGTTTTGGTTATGATTGGGAGAAAGGGTTAACTGAATCACTGTTTACTGGTTTTTCAAAAAGGAGAAGAAAATTTGTTTTGTTCTTCCCTGTCATATTGTTACTTGGTTTATCATGTCATGGTCATCATTCTTGCTTCTCAATTATTAGTATTTATGTGTTCTGATGAGTTGGTGCCACTTGTGCACCTAGGATATCTACTGTTTTGTTCAATGGTGAAATGGTTTCTAGACGGAAACATGGTGTAAAGCTTTCTGAATAAAATCAATTCTTGCTTTGATTTAAGGAGGTGGAATGTGTTGGTGTCAAGTAATACGAATTTGGTTGAACTTTCCCTAATCATTGTTTGTGTTTATGCATCAATGTCAATAACTTGATAAGTTGATAATCATACTTTTCTTGTGAGTGTACCGTGGGGGGGCGAGATGGACACCTCTTCATCTTGAAATGCTAACTATTTTCTCCACTGCATGCTCAGTGCTTGCTGTGCAATAATTCCTAGGCTTTTCTTGATATTCTGTGGAGTTTTTGATTGTAGTGGTTCTTGCTCCCTATGATTTTAAAGTGTAATTTATTTTAGGGATTATAGTTCTATTTTAACATGTGGAATAATTTGTCAATATGCAGGATGAACATCTCATTTATCATATTGTTAAGAACAACCTTCTGAAACCAATTGTCGATGCTTTTATCTGCAATGGCAATCGCTATAATCTGCTGAACTCTGCAATTCTTGAACTTTTTGAGTACATCCGGAAGGTGCTTGTCTTACCTATTATCACTTTTCTTTTATGATTTACATATATGTGGATTTTGCTTGCTTATGATTTGTGTTCTTGCAGGAAAATCTTAAAGTATTGCTTAAATATATAGTTGATTCATTTTGGGACCAGTTGGCCAAATTTGAGTGTTTTGCCTCCATCCACTCTCTAAAAGTTAAATATGAGCAGGTTATTTTCCCCTTAATGCTTTGCTCTAATCTGAGAGTTAAATGCTTTGATCTCTGACTGACAAGTGTAATTTGCAGTCTCTAGACAACTCTGAAACTAAAAGTGCTGTAACCATGTTGGAATCTAGAAAAAGGATTGATGAGCGTGCTCTGGAGAAAGAAGAGGAAGACTATTTCAATGAAGACAGGTATGTTTTTTTTATTTTTGAGCATGCATTATTTGTGTTTGCCTCGGAATGGGTAGTTACTATTGATGCTTAAACAGTGATGAAGAAGATACAGCATCTGCTTCCATGTCACGGACACAGAAAGTACAAGCTCAGTCCGTTTTATCCAATGGAGTTGCAGCAAGGTATTGCAATTGCCTTTACTAATATAATTAGAAAAATGCACCTTTAAGATTCAGAGAATAATTTGCATTCATATTGTAGTCCAAGATCTGTTGGATTGGTTGACTACGAGGACGATGAAGATGACGAAGACTACAGGCCACCACCTAGAAAACAGCCAGAAACATCCGATGAAGAAGGAGCGATGGAGTCTCTTATGTTGAAGCGGAAGTTGGTTTCCAAGGACAAGGAGGCTGAGGGAGCAAAGAAGTCACGGTTGGGTACAAATTCAAAGTCAAAAGATAGTGTATTTGCTGCTTTGTGTTCAACGCTAAGTCAGGCAGTGTTACCTAGTAAGAAAACAGTCACGGCCCTTCACATTATTCGCACAGAAGAAGAAAAAGCAAATGACAAGTCGGACGGAGAAAATGAAAAAGGGAAGGAAGCTGCTGCTGGAAGCTGCTGTGACAAAAAAGGGTCAGACGAAGAAGAGCACAGAGACAAGGAAGGTGCTGTTTCAAAAAGTTGTTCTGATTTGATCCATAATACTACTACTACTACTACTACTCCGGACGCCGTGATAGGTGGAGAGGATCATCCACTGATACCACCACCACCACCACCGCAATCGTCACCTGAAATGACTGTAAATGGATCCTGAGTTGCTGCATGATGTCAAACTGACTGATGTTGAGCTGGTTTACTACTTTAGTTTTCTGTTTTTTGAGCCCAGCAGTGGCAAATCGGTTTGTGGGATGGATGATGCGAGAGCAAGTGTAGCTAGCTACCTGGAAAGAGAAGAAAAGGGTGCCTCCGGTATGATGAGAGGTTACTACTACTTACTGTACAGCATCAGCGCCATGGGAGGAGGAGGAGGAGGTGTGGGTTTAAAAGAAAAGAAAAGAAATTTGATATATTATTCCCGTGACCTGGCCTTTCTTGTCAATTGAGCCAATTGATGCTTTGTAAAAACATACATTTATTTAGAATGAATTTTCGTTTTTGGTACTGATTCTCTTTGTTATTA
>JAYMTK010004873.1:0-10728 GCA_036897405.1 Pelargonium myrrhifolium | reverse complement strand
TGAAGTCGGTGAGTCACAGCTCAGTTTCTTCTTCTTCAAGGTCTCAGTTTTTGTTGATTTTGTTGAATTTTTTCTGAGCTAATCTAACAGTTTCTTGATCGAACTGACTTTGGACTTTGTATCATTTTTATCTGTTTGTTTCCCGAGAAAACTGAGGTAAATTCGAGTTACTAAATCTGTAGATTCTTTGTCTTCACCTCACAGGACGCGTTAGATTTTACTTATATTTTGCTCGAACGAGCGAGATTGCTGGATTCGGCGCCAGTTGAGTGAAGATTTTTGTTCTCATTTGCCGCTAATGAGTACTCGTGTTTTCAATTTTCAAATTCACTGTTTTATTTCTTTGGTTTTATCGGCAACCAAACGGAGTATGATCGCTTTAGCTGTGGATTCTGGAAGGCGAACCGTTTTTAAAAATATAAATTTAGTTAAGATATTTCAGCATCTGGATTCAGTTTCTAGGGTTTGTTATAGATCTGACGTATAGCTTTGATCCGTTCTTCTGTTGTTCTCTTTGTGATGGATGGGAATTTTGAAGAACAAACTTGGAATGTGTTGATTGTTATCACTAGTAGTACATTAATTATAGATGACAGTTTGAACATTTAAGTGTATTAAATATATTTTTAATTTTTAATAATGTACTTGTCATTTTGGAAATTACACTAATGCAATGTTTCTTTGATGTAAATTATTGTTTAGCTGTGTTGGAAGTTAGATTTTATTCGTGATTTATGTGCTACAATGGTTTATGGGTTTTGTCTAGCAGTAAAATGTCTATGGCAGACGAGCCGCTATACCCAATAGCTGTCCTGATAGACGAGCTAAAAAATGATGACATTCAGCTGCGTTTGAACTCGATTCGCCGACTATCGACAATTGCACGTGCCCTGGGTGAGGATCGAACCAGAAAGGAGTTGATCCCATTTCTGAGTGAAAATAATGACGACGATGATGAAGTGCTCCTTGCCATGGCGGAAGAATTGGGAGTGTTTATTCCATACGTTGGAGGGGTGGGACATGCCCATGTTCTGCTCCCGCCGCTTGAGACCCTTTGCGCTGTTGAAGAAACGTGTGTTCGGGACAAGGCAGTTGAATCATTGTGTAGAATTGGATCTCAAATGAGGGAGAGTGATTTGGTTGACTGGTTTATACCTCTGGTGAAGGTTAGATTCTTTCTTCTCTTTTATTATTTTTGTTTTTAGTAATGCTGTTTCTTCTTAGTCTATGGTCAAGTGAAATCATTTTTCTGAAATTTTCGATTAGCTAGAAGTCAAATCATAGTTTTTGAATAAATAATTGAAGAGAACTATCAACTATGGCCCCTTGATCTGGACAATACCATGTGGTTTTTCCATAGGACTTGTGAATTGTTCTCTGTGACTTCGTTTTGTGATTAGTGATTTGGTTCTCCTATGGTATTTTGACAGTTGGCATTTTGTTTTAATTCTTCAGAGGTTGGCTGCTGGTGAATGGTTTACAGCTCGAGTTTCTGCATGTGGACTGTTTCACATTGCCTACCCAAGTGCCCCAGAGATGTTGAAGACTGAGTTGCGATCAATATACAGTCAATTGTGTCAAGATGATATGCCCATGGTCAGGAGGTCTGCGGCATCAAATCTGGGAAAATTTGCTGCGACTGTTGAGCCTGCGCATCTGAAAACTGACATAATGTCGATATTTGAGGATCTTACTCAGGATGGTAAGTGGAAATAATATTACAAATTATTTTTTACATAGAAAGAGGCATCTGTTTTCTTTTTTTTTGTTTGTTTTTGTTTTGCGCACATGAATCTCATTTGCTTGGATAGGTTTTTATCATTGTCAACAAATGGGCAGTTATATTTTGCATTCGTCTTCATTGGCGTTTGGCAATATTGGAAATCTAGGCACATCATTACTTGATACTAGGCTGCAGTTTAGGCTAGGACAGTCCATAATACTACAGTAGAAGTGATTCATCTCCCTGTCAGAAGACATTTGAAGATTTAATGGTGGGGCCATGTGGATGCCGGATAAAATAAATAGGTGTAAACTATTCGAAGGATGTGATGTCAATTTTGCACGAATAGCCATTTTTCTTAAATTGATTACAAACCAGCAAATAACGTGAAGGCTTTTGTATAGCTTTGGGGTTCTTACAAAACATCATATGAAAGATGTGTGCTACTCTGATAGAGAAAAATGGGATTCGAGCATGTTGTTACACATTCAAATCGTAGCTATTGTTAAAATTTGATAACATTGCATATTGCATGTTTAGTTTTTTACAGTGTATTGTTTAGTTCATTCAATCACACCTATCTTGAGTTCAAACATAAGGTTTTAATAATAATTCATGTTTTCCTGTCAGATCAAGACTCTGTTCGATTATTGGCTGTTGAGGGCTGTGCTGCTCTTGGGAAGTTATTGGAGCCCCAAGATTGTGTGGCACATATTCTTCCTGTTATTGTTAACTTCTCTCAGGTACTTGCAAAGTTGATTTATAGTGTTCAACTCTGCATCTGGATTGACATGGCCTTTTGAAATGTCTTGTCTACTATATTGTGCAGTATTTTTTTTTTTTTTTTTGCAATGTACTAATATTTCACTACTTTCATATATTAACTTGGTTCAGTTGGCAAGTATCTTCTCACTTTTTCCCCCTTGTATTACAGGTTTTTGAAATGTTTGTTATATATTTGTGATGTATCTTTTAGACTGTTCTTTTGTGTTATTTATGCTGTTGTTGGTGACATAAAATATGTTTGCTAGTATGCGTGCTTGTCAATCTAACATATGATGATAGCTTAAGGTTGTTCTCGATGGTCTGTTCATTTTGGAGTCTTGTAAGAAGGGGAGATTATATGTTTTATCATGCCTTTGTTATCAGATTGATTTGTATTATTGATGGGAGAAGTTTATGTGATTAATTGATGTTTTTATCATGTTAATCAAGTGTTTGCGATATGTTTTGGGTGTTGAGAAACATGAGCACTGTATACAAGCATCTTTAACCTGATTTTTGCTTTGCTGCTCCTGTGAGCTCTTATGGTTTATTTGTTTCCTCTGCACAGGATAAGTCTTGGCGTGTGCGCTATATGGTTGCAAATCAGCTATATGAGCTTTGTGAAGCTGTGGGCCCTGACTCTACTAGGTATTTGTTATCACTGACAGTCATTTGAGAAGCCTGAACCAGCTATTTGCTTGATATGTCTTTGGTATCTCTTCTAACTTTTATGTATGGTGATACTAGGACGGATTTGGTCCCTGCATATGTGAGGTTACTCCGAGATATTGAAGCTGAAGTACGTATAGCAGCTGCTGGCAAAGTAACAAAGTTTTGCCGGATTTTAAATCCAGAACTTGCTATTCAGCATATTCTTCCCTGTGTGAAGGTGTTCATACTTGTGAAAACTTGTTCACTTCATGAAGTTATACTTTCACCTAATATGCTATTTAGTATAGCTATCTTAATCATTTTCAGCAACCTTTTGCAGGATTTGTCGTCAGATTCTTCACAGCATGTCCGTTCTGCTTTGGCTTCAGTCATAATGGGGATGGCTCCAATCTTAGGAAAGGTAAGTTTTTTTTTTTGTTGTGTGTGTGTGTGTGTGTGTGTGTGTGTGTGGTTTGTGCACTATTCTGATGTTGCGAGAAATTCATCACAGTTCATGCTTTTAAACTAACATCTGATAGTATTTTGCTTGTTACTTTATCAATCTCATAGGATAGTGTGAAGCCAATTAACTAGAACAAGTATGAAATCTCTATTTCATTGATAAAACAGTTTTCAATGTGTCCTTTTGTCATGTAGCTTTGACAAGCATGCTGTGATCTTTTATGAAATTCTGTGCATGGCATAAGGTTCTTTAGCTTATTAGCAGTTGAATCGACACGATCCTGCTTATGCGTAACGAGAAGAATTTTGGTTTGCATGGTTAATGCAGGATGCAACAATTGAGCAGCTTCTTCCTATCTTTCTTTCCCTTCTGAAGGATGAATTTCCTGATGTGCGCCTCAATATTATCAGCAAGCTTGATCAAGTGAATCAGGTTTGTCAAAAGTATCCTACTGCACAAATGTGACCTAATGAATCACTATACGTATGCATTTTCATTCACTTCATATTGAAATAATCTCTTCTTATAGGTAATTGGAATCGATCTATTGTCACAATCTTTGTTACCAGCCATCGTTGAGCTTGCTGAGGATCGACATTGGAGGGTTCGGCTTGCAATAATTGAGTAAATACCTCTATTGGCGAGTCAGTTAGGTGTGGGGTTCTTTGATGATAAGCTTGGAGCTCTTTGCATGCAGTGGTTACAGGATAAGGTTTGTTTACTTCATCTTGCATTATCAGATTGAGAAATATATTATGCCACCCGTCACACCTATTACACGTGGTTCTGGTTATTCCATGGGTTGCCGATATTATTTGTAGGTTCATTATTCATTGTTCAGTGATAAAAAAATTACTTAGATATGCTTAATGAATAAGATCCAAAACTACAATACTAAATCATCACTTATCCTGCAATGCCTCGTCAACATCAGTTGATCTGCACGTGCCATTTCATGAATATTTAGTAGCTGATTGCATGAACTGTTGGCTAGGAATGGCAACGGGTCGGGTTTGAGGCGGATCTGAAAATACTGTCCCTATTTTCTATGATCTATTTTTGGGAATGACCAACTCTGATTCTGGGTGCTGACTGCAGGTTTATAACATTCGTGAAGCTGCTGCTAACAATCTAAAACGCCTCGCAGAAGAATTTGGTCCAGAGTGGGCAATGCAGCATATAGTTCCACAGGTCTGCATAATAACTTCGTGACAATGAACAAATAGTTAGTTTCTTTTTCTCAGACTTGTTACCAGAAAACACCTAAACATCGCCTTTGCTATTGCATTTACACAACTTCTTGTTGCCTTATAAGTTATCTTAAATTGTCTCATCGGTTACTTAGATTCTGCTTCAGTTTGTTGTCACGCGACCACTTTATTTGAGTAGCCATTTCTCGTTTCATTTCCTTCTAAAGCGAAAAACTTATCCGAGCAGGTATTAGAGATGACTACCAATCCTCACTATTTGTATCGGATGACTATTCTTGGCGCAATCTCTCTCCTAGCTCCTGTCATGGGCTCAGAGATAACATGTTCAAAGTTACTTCCACCGGTCATTACTGCATCAAAAGACAGGTACCCAAATCATTCTTCACTTAAATGTTAATTCAACGTCAGAGAATGTGTTCTGCACTCTAGTTAGGTTGACTTTAACAGATTCTCGAAAAATACCATTTACAGAGTACCCAACATCAAGTTCAACGTCGCAAAGGTGCTTCAGTCCCTCATTCCCATAGTAGACCATTCTGTAAGTTTCTCCCACATTTTCTTCTTTCTTGCAATTCAGGTTTCTGGTTTCGATCTGAGGTTTTGAGGTTTTCGGGTTCAAAATTAAAAAGCATAACCCAAATCCGATCCAAAGAGGTGCGGGTTGCCCGACTCAAAAATTGATCAGGCCTATTTTGTGCGAACCGAACGCAGAAAAATACATGTCAGATTTTAGGTGCCTACGGGTTCGGGTCCAAATTGCTGGTGACCCTTGGCAACAACGGTAAGGTTGATGCCTTGTGTAGGACAACGGGTTGGAGTTAGAGCTGGCAATTAGTGTTTCAGTTTTATTTTGGGTTCGGATGGAAAGATCTAACTCGAAACCGATCCACAAGTGGTATAAGTTGTGGGTTTTGGATGCTCAGTACATAATGTGTGGATTTGCCCGACCTGATCTTAAAAGTGTTTGGTTCTATTTTATGCAATTCCAAGCCCTCACAAACGTGGGTCGGGTATATATATTCTCCGCATAGCATCAAAGCTAAACTTGTATACACTAATGACCGTCTCTAGACTCCACAATGGTGGGAGTCTCGTGCACCGAGCCACACATTTCTTCTTCTGAAAACTGTTGTCCTCCAGGTGGCTGAGGAGACAATCCGTCCCTGTTTGGTCGAGCTCAGCGAGGACCCAGACGTCGATGTCCGATTCTTCGCCCAACAAGCTCTTCAGGCAATCGACAATGTCATGATGTCTAGCTAAACAGTACGTTCTCGGTTCTCAACACTAAATTCACAACTAGTTGTGAGTTCTGTCCAAAAAACATATCCAAATTGTTTCTACATATCTCAGATCATTTGTTTCATTATCTTTTGTAGAGGTAGGTTCTGTTCTGTAAACAAACATTCTCTAGACTCTAGTGTTTGAGAAAAAACCAGAACTCTCTATTTCTTTTTCTAGGTTTTGCTTGTTTATTGATAGGCTTATGATTATATATATAGTTTGGAAATTGTTCCTTCAATTTTTATTTACTTTTTCTTGGGTTGAGAATTGTTCCTTCATTTTTATTCACAGTGATTTCATAGGACAAATTGATGAAATTGGACTTGAACCTGTGGTCACTTGAAACTCAACTCTAATTTTTTTGAGTTTCGATTTATAAGATAGACTTGATCAATTTTTCAGTTGGGTTTAACCGGGTAATGCTACGATAAAATTGCAGTAAGACAAATCAGTATGAACCCACGTCTCTTGCGAGTAGAGCTGGCAATTTGGGCCTGAATCTGCGGCCGAGTATCCTATCCGACCAACAACTTTCGGGTTGGACAAATTCACAACATTAAGTATGCTTTGTACTTAAGAGAATAAAAAGGCTAGGGTTAGGGTTTCAACGGCCCGAACCCGACTTGGTAGCTCTACTTGTGAGTCGATTTCGATTGATGGTCAACCTCTTTTCAAAAGAATTGTAACATTTGCATCATTGCTGAAGATATTTCAAGATGTTATTGTCATTTTCACCTAAAACATATATAGGTCAAAGAGTTTGTAACATCTTTTTATAGAAGTTCCGACGTGATGTTACACTACTGTCGTGGAAACAAATATTCTCTTGTATTTTTAGGAACATGTGTTAACATAATAAAAAAAATATTAATTAACTTATTATGAGAACATTAGTTGTATTCCATGCCAACTGTTTTTTTTTTCTTCTAATAAAACCTCGTTTTAGACCAAATGCAAAACAATTTGTGTCTCCTTCTCCACGTCAATGTTGTTTATTGTTTCAAAACAAACGATAAATTGAGAGATTTGACTATATCAATTTTCTCTATTTTGAACCCCGAACTATATAATTTTGTTTAAAAATGATGTTATTAATAAATTTTTTTGGAATATGTTATTAATAAATTTAGTTAATTTAAATACCACTGGAATATTAAAAAAAAATAGTTACATCATCCTAATTTTTCGTCATTATTATAAATTAGATAAATTTAAAACAAAAATAAATAGTTGATAATCAAAGTGTTGCCATTTCAATATTGCTAATATTTAAATTTCACCACTAGTAAAACAACTTGTTTATAATTTATAAAAGGGTAAAATGTACATCAGTTGACTGATATAAGCCAATAAGGTGATATCACCTTATTTAAAATCACTTATACCCATCCGAGTGAATTTGGAGAAGCGGAGCGACCCGTCCGGATTCATGATTTTAAATGAGGTGTCACCACTTTATTATTGCAACTGATATAACTTTATATCAGTCAACTGATATACATTAAATCCTTTAAAAAAATAATTATTTTTTAACCGTTGTTATATTGTTTCCCAATTTAGAATATAAAAATGATAGTTATCACTATTTATTTACTTTTATTTTTCAGGAAATTATAAAGTTGTTATTTTTAGCGGTGAGTTTTATTTCAGAAGCTCGAGCCTTCATAAATCTGACTCTATCTCTCTGTACACGAAGCAGAAGCAGCAGCCGGTGAAGTAGGCATTGAGATCGGTGAGTTCCTCTCTCTCAGATCAATCTCTCTCCGGAGATTTCGTTTTTGTCGATCCTCTCTGCGGAAAATGTAATTTTTTGAGCTAAGATTCACGTACTTTTATCAATTAATCGATTCAATTTTGAATCATTGGCTTATTTGTCTAAAAAAATGAGGAAAAATTGAGGCAATAGATCTGTAGAATATAGATCTTCTGTGTTTGATTCTCGAGGAGGTGATGGAATTTGCTCAAACGAGCGAGGTAGTTGGATTAGCCGCCAGTTGAGTGGAAGTTTCCGTTATCGATAAAATGAGTGTTCGTTCTTTTGAATTGTTTGTTTTCCTTGATTTTCTCGGTATCCAAACAGAGAGCGCCGTGGTTTTGGAATCTGGACTCGATTTCGTTTTGCTCGTATTTTGCTGCATCTGGATTGATTTCTAGGTTTTGTTCTAGATCTTGTTGTGTTAAGCTTGATTTGTTCGTCTGTTTCTCTGTTGCGATTGATGAAAGAGTTGTAGAAATGCAAGTGAAGAAAAAATAGAGTTTTGCTATGGATTATGGTTGTACCTTTTACGTGAGATTGTGCATTGTTAAGTTCTTTTAATTTGGAGTATAATCATTGTAATAATTAATAGATATTGTATTGTTTCCTTTATAGAGTTCTTTACCATTTCTAAAACTATAAATGCATGTTATTATCTTTTGTTATGTCTGAATATAAATTTTGTATGATTTACATGCTACAATGTTTTATGACTATTATCAGCAGTACTATGGCCATGGTAGATGAACCACTGTACCCGATAGCTGTCCTGATAGATGAGCTAAAAAATGACGACATTCAGCTGCGATTGAACTCAATTCGCCGATTATCGACAATTGCGCGTGCCCTTGGTGAGGACAGAACCAGAAAGGAGTTGATCCCATTTCTGAGTGAAAACAATGACGATGACGATGAGGTACTTCTTGCGATGGCAGAAGAGTTGGGAGTTTTTATTCCATATGTTGGAGGTGTGGACCATGCCCATGTTCTACTCCCGCCTCTGGAGACACTTTGCACTGTTGAGGAAACCTGTGTCAGGGATAAAGCTGTGGAGTCGTTGTGTAGAATTGGATCTCAGATGAGAGAGAGTGATTTGGTTGACTGGTTCATTCCTTTGGTGAAGGTTAGATTCTTTCTGTTTTATTAACAGTCTCATTGATATATTGTATAACTATCATAGAGGTAAATGTTCATTTATTTATTTTCTGAAATATTTGATTAGCTCAAAGAACTGTACTGATGCTTATCAGAATAAATAATTTAAGTGAATGAAAACTCCTTGTATATCTAGACTAATCATGTGGCTTTTCTAGATAACTTTGCAGTATCTCTGTCTTGTAGTTAATATGGTGACTATCAGTGTCTATGTTGTGATTTGTTTGTTGTGTTTATTCTTTACAAGCAATACTCATTTGATGTCATTCGTTGTTTCAGCGGTTGGCTGCTGGTGAATGGTTTACAGCTCGAGTATCTGCATGTGGACTGTTTCACATTGCATACCCAAGTGCCCCAGAGATGTTGAAGACTGAGTTGCGGTCATTATACAGTCAGTTGTGTCAAGATGACATGCCTATGGTCAGGAGGTCTGCTGCTTCAAATCTGGGGAAATATGCAGCAACAGTTGAGTCTGCACATGTGAAAAATGACATAATGTCAATATTCGAGGATCTTACTCACGATGGTAATTAAAAATTTATTACTACTAGCTAAATATTCTGTTATCCATGATTCTGCAGTAGATGAGGGCAATCATGTACGTGATGTCCTTCAGTTTATATAAGGGCAATCCATGATTTTGAAGTAGAAGTTATTGATTCCTTCCCTTGATGTTGGAAAATTGAATGGTGTGCATGTTTGATGCTAAATAAAATTAATAGGACATCCTTGTTATGTTAAACTAATCAGGGGACAAAATTTCAACTTCGTGCTTATAGCCATGTTTCTTAAATTCAATGCAAACCAGTAGATCATGCAAGAGTTTTTTATAGTACTAGCGGTCCTTGAAAACATCTCATCAAATATGTGCTCTGCTGTAATAAAAAGAGAGATTTTATTTTTATTTTATTATTAAGTTCAAAGCTATTTTGAGTTTCTATGTAATGTTTACGGATCAATTAAAATTTTCATGCCAGATCAAGATTCTGTTCGATTATTGGCTGTTGAGGGTTGTGCAGCCCTCGGGAAGTTATTGGAGCCCCAAGATTGTGTTGCACATATTCTTCCTGTTATTGTTAACTTCTCTCAGGTACATGCACAGTTGATTTATAGTTTTTAATTCTGCATTTGGTGTTGATGCAGTCTTTAAAAATGTTTTGTTTGCTCTAGGCTGCATCATTTTATTGCAATATATCAATAATTAATCAGTGTCACATATTAACAAAATTTGTGAGTTTGAAAGCTAGCATCTTTCCACATTATCTAGAAACAGATAGATGCTAGTGACTGAGTGACAACACTTGACATTTAATGTGTTGGTTATTTGTGTGTGCATATGCTTATGCATTTCTCTGGCTGGTTATTATTGAAACTATCTTCCGTGGTTTCATCTTCCTTTTTTAAAAGGCTTTACCCAAAAGGGCATGTCTGAAGAATTGAGTGATAAGAGAGGAATGAATTAAGAATTTATCTAGTGTGAGATATGAGACATCTCATTGATTTGTGGCGTTATTTGGAGAATTTTATGTGATCAATCGATATTTGGGTCATGTCACAGTTTCATCGAGCATTTGTCAAATTTCTGATGTGTGAAGAAATATGCTGCTTCTGTGAGCTCTTACGATTCTTTGTTTCTGATGAGCAGGATAAGTCTTGGCGTGTGCGCTACATGGTTGCAAATCAGCTATATGAGCTTTGTGAAGCTGTGGGCCCTGAGCCTACT
>JAYMTK010004872.1:0-10728 GCA_036897405.1 Pelargonium myrrhifolium | reverse complement strand
AATGGTTGGGACTGAGGGTAGGCAGCACGTTGATCTGGCTTTTATGCCGTTGTGTAACTTGGGCACCACCTCTTATATTCAATATAATGCGACATGAGCAGTTAATCCTTAAAAAAAATAGTTGTGCCACGTAATTACATAAATAATTAAAAAGATGATATATACTAGAGCACAAATAAACACATATAATACTCTCTTGTTTTGTTTCTTTTATAACAAATCTAGTTAAGAGGTTACAACTTATTCATTTTATGTATATTGTTGGAAGTTCATGAAAAAATTACCATTTAAAATAGTAAGTGAACATTTTTTTATTTATTTAGAAAATAGACAACTATTTTAGAGCAATAAAAGTTTGTCCCTCAACAAAACAAAAACTTCAATTTTGGACATGTGTGCATCTCATTTGTAATAACAAATCAACTCACGTAGGTCACTAAACTATTGTTTTCAAACACGACTGGCATATATGTGGACTCCAAAAAATTAAACCAAGTGAACTAAATTCTAGTGAGGAAACAAACCACATGGACTATCTTACTAATATCTTGATGTTTTTGTTTCCTTCTTTTTTTTTTTCTTCTTTCTCATACCTCTTTATAGTAATATTCAATTTGTGCTCATAAGTTCGCCAAATTTACATTATTCAGATTATCATGTGTCAAATGCCAATGAGATTAGTGTAGTTGGTTATAAGATATGCTCAAGAATTATTTTTTCTTCTTCTGGGAATTGATGATTAATTAGTTAATACTAGTGTTTCTCACTTATTGTGGTAATAAATTAAAAGTATTTTAACATATTTATTTGATTATGTTGTTTGTAATGTATGTGACTTGTTGATATTTTTATTTAAGATACATCAAGTTTTTTTTTTTTTTTTTTTTTAAAATCAGATTCATCAAGTTTTAATTACTCCTTCTCAATATATCTAGACTATTTCAAATATTTTGGGCTTCAATAAAATAACTCTTTCTTGTCACAAAATTCGGGAATGATTCTTTTTAAAGAATTTTGAGGTAATGATGCGAGTACAACAACAAAAACTCAGCACTTAAAATAATATTTTGCTACTTAATAGAGGTGACGCAATTGGTTAACACATGTTGCGTGAGTGGGAAGAGGTCTCGACTTCGATCCCTACTCAACACACATTTGGAAGGTGAAATCTTTAACTTGTGAACAAATCTCGAATGAGGATTAGACTGAGTGTGGTCAAACGACTTAAAGGTGCCAACCGCCAAAGTGCGGGGCCCACTCTGAAACCCTATGGCTTAAAACCGAAAAAAAATATTTTGCTTGTTTCACCACCCATAAAAAAAATTGATTTTAAAAAATATCCAAGATATTTTTTTATTTATGTTTTTCAAAAATGATTTTCATATCTAGGAAACTAAAAAAAATATTTGCGATAGAGCTAAATAATTCTCATGCTAAAAGTACATTGAGTCCAATTTTAGGGTTAGGGTTAGGGGTTTCTAGGGTTTTGAAAATGAGTGGGAAAGATTGGGATAAGGCTGAGATTTTCGTGGGCTGCCATTGGTTTCTTTGGTGTTGGCTCGGCTATTTAAGGGATTGGGGAAAAGGAGAAATCAAACCGCGGTGGGATCTATCATTTCTGGTGGAGAGTGAGAGAGTGTCGAGGGTGCAAGGGAGAGAGTTCTGGGTCGAGGTGTTTGTTGTTCTCTTGGTTGTTGGGTGGGCAATGGCGTCGGCGGGGGGTATAGTGATGCCATATCTAAACCGGATCAGCCTATAGGAAGAGGAGGGGTGGGGTGGACATAACGGGGTTGGAGGAGGTGGTGGAGGTTGGCCAAAACCAGGTTTGGAGGGTTGTGGGGCGGCTGTTAGGGTCGATGGAGGTGAGAGCGGAGGTGCTGGGGCCGAAGATGGCCACTTACTAGCGGCCGGTGGAGGGGATGGAGGTATCGGAGGTTGTGGAGGAGGACACGGGCTGTGGGGATCTGAGATTTTTATTCGTCTTTCACCATGAGTGGGATGCGAAGAAGGTAGTCCATGGGGGTCCTTGGAACTATAATTTCAATACGTTGGTTCTAAGGTTGCTGGAGCCAGGGGAAAATCCGGCGACGGTGGAGATCAATGGACAAGCGATGTGGGTAAGGATACTGGGGATCCCATACGGGCGTGGGACAGGAAGGGTATGCGAAGGGATAAGCGCGTACCTGGGGAAGTTTTTGGAGTGGGATGAGAAGGAAGGGCCGGGGTACTCGAGGATTCGGGTAGAGGTGGACGTAAGGAAGCCAGTGAAGAGGAAGTTGAAGATGAAGGCAGGGGGGCGTAGCTATGAGGTGGTTTTTCGCTATGAAAGATTGCCACATCTCTGCTTCGTTTGTGGCATCATGGGGCATAGCGAGCAGGAATGTAAGGTGGCATATGCTCTGGGGGAGGAGGTAAAGGAGAGGTCCTACGGGATATACCTGTGTGCTCAGACGGGAAAAAGGACGGTGGCTAAACCAAATCGGTGGATGAGTGGAAGCCCCAGGTGGATGCATCAGGAGGCGGCTTGATGATGCAGACGAGCCCGATATCAGGAGGGGAATCAGATGATTCCTTGAATACCATATTTCCGGTAAAACGTCGTCGACCGGTGGGAGTAGAGGATGGGCGGTAAGAGACTACCCTTGAGGGGGGAGGAGCTGGAGCGCCAAAAAACGGAGCCGGATTCGTCGAGGAGGGGCTGGAAGGGACTCGGGTTTGAATGGCGACCGGTTGGAGCGGGGCGTGAGTCGGGTTGTCTTTAGTTTTTTTAGTTTATTTATTTTATTTTGCTTTTGGTCACTTGTTTTTCGATTTTTGGTTGTTTTCGGATTCATCGGTTACTTGTCATTTTATTTCTGTTTTCGGGTCATGGTAAGCTCAGTTGGAGGGGCAACTGAGACGGGTTTCCGGCGTTATGTCCGAAACTCAAAGGAATAAAATTAATCGGGAGGGGTGAACGATCAAGGGCTTGGAGCACCTCTTTCCACGGGCCAACAACGGGTAGGAAGTCTATTGAGCTGCGTTGGACCCAATTACTTTGTACCTACTGTCTCAGTTTGTATTTTGTATCAGAAAAACTATTCTTTTGAATTAATGGAGATATTTACACTTTCAAAAAAAAATATTTGCATTACACATAAGAAAATTGAATGAGTCTTTTAATTGAGGGAAACAAAATATACTACTATAATCTGAATACAGAATTAGTAGCAGTAGTATCTACGGAGTAATTGTTAGCTAAGATGTGATTTAATTACAGATTTAAATCACGAGGGAAGGAAATAAAGAGAGTACGTGAATTACATACTCGAGCGTTGGGTTGGACCTACAGATAGCTCATGAATACAGTAGAAGATTTGTTTCGTGATCACCGAAAATAGAACAACTGTTCTGTATGGACCTCACTTCTCTTTCTTTTATTTCTACTATTTTATAAAAAAAAAACTGTTCCCTATTTTCCGCTCGACCTATTTACCAATTCAAAGATTTTATTACTGACCAAAATGGGATCGCCAGCTGGAGTCACGCGCCACGGCACGAGATCCACCCCAAAGCAGCTCCCGAGCTGAACCACTTTCACGGCGCTAATGCTACTGCTACTGCCACCCCCACCTTCTCACGTGACACCCTCCCGCTTCATGTTTTGACACGTGCCATCCGCCGTCTCCTGTTTTTCCATTTTTCTGGCACCGACAACCGCCAGATGTGCAGGAAAGGGGCGCTAGCGCCAAATCCGTCCGTGGCGGGCCCAGGCTGACACGTGGCCACATCAGCCTTACAACTCCACAGCTGTCCCTCCACGCCCATCACAACGTACACGTGTCCGTCGTACTACTGGCACCCATCCAACCAATAACATAAATCTGATTTTAGTAGAAACAATACATTACTACGTTGAATTGAATTTAATGGGACGAAATTTATTTGGGGAAAGTGGTAAAATTGGATTGTTTCCTAATTCAACAACCGGGGTGGGTTTGCCTTGTAAAGCACGTCATTTCGTATCTCTCACACGCCTTACCTTTCATCAAATCAGCTTCTCTCTATAAATAGCCACCTCCTCCCCTTCATTTCCTTCCTTCTTTTCCTCTCCTTTCTGTTATTTCTCGCATTTCGCGTTTTTCGAGTTTTAGGGTTTTCTGCAACAAAGCTCATAGATACCTTTCTCACTTGTGTTTTTACGTTTTCTCGTAATGCTCAGCTGAGTTTTTGGCTCTACTTGCAAACTGCATTTTCGACCACTCCCGTCTCCGGTAAGGCCCTATGATTATCATTTCAATTTTCTGAAAGTTTTCATTTTTAAATGGCAAACCAAAGATCTAAGGTTTATGACGTAAAATTACGATCGTCACCGCGATACGCCAACCATATTCGATCCATGAATACTTTTCATGTGTATTAAGAATAAAGCCCTTTTTTAACTATAAAAATTGCACTTAAAAGGGGAAAACATGGTTTTGATTTTCTGTAGATTTCTTTTTGGCGAACACAAGGTATCCCAGTTTTATTAAATTATATAATAATGTTCTCTCTCTGTTGTTTTTATTTATTTATTTGAATCTGTTTCTACAGATATGCCGTATACAGATACAATATAAAGGAGTCGATTTGACAGCCCATTCAGTATTTATTTTTCTTGTAGTATTGATTTAGTACTGTATCATTTCTTTTCTATTTTGTCGGTTGCTGCCAACCATGGTTAAGATGTCGATATTTGGAAACGTGTCTCAACTCTTCGTCGTTTTCCTGGAATTTATTTTCTTAAAAAAAGAGGCACAGAATCAACCTTTGGAAGCCATTGCTTAATACACTTCTCACCTTAATATTTTTTTAAATCTTGATTATATATATAATAGTGTTTACTTGTACGTGTGTTTTAAGTATTTTCTTATATGTATTCAATGTATTTACTTTTCAATGTTAATGGTGGTTTAGGTAGTTGCTGTGTCTTTTCATCACTAGTAATCTTATAGTTTTATTTAATTTCAATGTATTTAGTATTTACTTTATGTTAACATTATGCATGATTTAATTAAATGTGGGAGTAGTAGGGCCACATTAACCTGTTGCTATATAAAATGCTCACATCAATCATCGATCCATTATTTCTTTCTTCATTTTTTTATAGGTGAGACCAACAATACATTTGTTTTGTCATTTATGGGTAAAAGTCAGTGTACAGGATTATGTGAGCTCTATATACAAATGTTCATTTTTTATGCTTGGAGAGAGATAATTTAATTGATTTTTAGGTTTACATTACATGCTTTTAGTTTTTAATTGATATCTTCTTCTTGAGGTTTCTAAATTGACAAGTACACTTTTAAAGGTTAATTTTTTTTTTAATTCTTTTATGAACTAAAATTTAATTTTCTGTAAGAACATGGCCAAAATTTTGAGTTTGTAATTTCCTCCCTAGACAAAATTTAGTGTTTCTTTCTTCTTCTCCATTAGCTTCAAGTTTCTCTTTCCTTTTCCCACCTCTCTGCTACCATATCTTTCTTGATTCTTCGTTTCTCTAGTCCACTTTTTAAAGATCCACAAGTGTTTGCTTTCCCTGAAAGTAAAATCCTGGCATTAACCACAGATTGAACTCATTAATTCTCATCTTGTTATTATTGATCATGGTGTTATTGTCATAAGATTGTAAAAGTGATTTGGCTATCTATCTTAATAACTAGAGATAGCAATATACCAACACCCATCAGACCAAGTTGTTTAAAGCACTTGGATTTCCTCCTAGAGGACTCAATATTTTGAGTCACATCCTTTGTAGAATCTATACATTACAACAATCTTATAAAAAAGTGGGTGGATCCTTGTGAACTTGTAGATCCTTGTGCAACCTTTCATTTACTCTTTGTAGCTTGCTGATTTTATTTTATAGCCCACTTGAGGTCCATTCATGCAGGTTCTTTTGTTGTTTCTGATTGAACTTTCTTTTGCTGTAGTTATATCTTGCGATCCATTTAAAGTAGGTAGTTAGCATTAATGGTAACATTCCTGAATCATTATAGTTGGATTTTTTGGCCCCTTTTTTCTACAGCATGTTACAATGTTCAAATTGCTTCCTAATTATTTTCAAAAAAAAAAAAAAAATGCTTCCTAATCATTTCGTATGTTCTCCATGCAGAAATAGGGTTTATTTTGTTTGGATCTGTAGGTTCTATACGATTCACAGCACAAACATCTTTTAGCTAATAATGTTCGGTTACCTGCCATAGATGCAGTGTAGCTTTGGAGATGAGGTGCGATAGTTTTGTCCCATCAGTTTGTTAATCAAGACATCTCTCGTAGAAGCATTTTTGTTCTCATCCATATTTTTTTTTACCAGTTTTCAGGAAGCCTTTGCTTGATGGACTGTGAACCCCACACCAGCGACAAGAAAACACTGAAGAGGTGGTTTTTCATAGACAAAAGGGTTGGGTAGAAGGTATTTTGTTGAGGACCCAAATTTTGTAGCCGATCAAGAAGCTGTTAATATCTTCACTTAGTTTATACAATACAATACACTTCACAATCAATCTGGATCCCATGGACTTGAAGTCCAATCATTCTTCTCCTGTTGTCACTGACCCAGCACCCATGAGCAAGTCAAGACTTGGTATCCATTCCAATCTGTTGCCATCATCATACCCTACTGGCAAGTACATCACAATTCCAAGGAAGAAAATTGGAAAATTTGATGATGTTCGTTCTAATGGTTGGCTTGATGCCATGAAATCATCTTCACCTCCGCGCAAGAAGTTAATTAAGGATTTCAATGTTGAGGTTGCTGCAGATGATACAGATAATGCTTACACTACCTGGATGGTATGCATGCTCGATTCATTCCAACGAATTTATAATGTTCTATACTTCTATTCACATGCCCTCTTTTCTTTGATTACTTGTGTCATTAAATCCAGCTGTACATATATTTATTTTGCAGCTCAAGTACCCATCAGCACTGAATTCTTTTCAGAAAATTGTGAAAGTTGCAAAGAATAAGAAGATAGCAATGTTTCTGGATTATGATGGTACTCTTTCTCCAATAGTAGATGACCCTGATCGCGCCCTTATGTCTGATGCTGTAAGAAGCATATACTATTAATTTCCTAACAATAAAGAAAACCCATTATTTTCTTTCCCGTCGGAACCATTCCTCAATTGATAAAATACATTTTTCAGATGCGATCTGCTGTGAGAAATGTTGGGAAGTATATCCCCACAGCAATTATTAGTGGAAGAAGTCGTGATAAGGTAAGAAATCACATTTATGAATAAAATTTCTTTTTCACCTACAGATACCATTTTAGTGTCCTATGGGCTATAAAAGCCCAATGGTACTTAAGATCCTTCGGATATTGATGTTTGGGTTGAAGATTTCCTGAAGTTAATCTAAATCAGTTCATTTTATCAGGTTTATGACTTAGTAGGACTAACAGAGCTATATTATGCTGGTAGTCATGGGATGGACATTATGGGTCCTGCCGGTTGCGGAGTGTCTGACCATCCTAACTGTATTAAGTCTACTGATCAACAGGTTAAATATCTGAACTTGTCTAATAAGTATTCAATTGAATCAATTTTTTCTTTTTTTTTGTTGCTAATCTCAATTATCATTTGATTTCTTATTTAAATCTTACAGGGTAAGGATGTAAATCTGTTCCAGCCCGCTAGAGAGTTCTTACCTATGATTGACGAGGTATGTGTTTGTTTTGATCATTTGTCATCCTTGTGGAGCTAGTAATAGTTTATCAAAATTGTATCTAGGAATTTAATCCTGACCAATTTTTTCTGCAGGTTTTTAAAACCCTCGTTGAGAATACTAAAGGAATCAAAGGTTCAAAAGTAGAGAATCACAAGTTTTGTGCCTCTGTACATTATCGCAATGTAGATGAGAAGGTGAGTTTAACTTGTATCTTTTAATGATAGAAATCTTAGTTTATGAAGTGCATGCATTAACTAGTATTTCGTTTTTGCATTTCAGAATTGGCAAGCAATTGCACAAATTGTTCATGATATTCTCAAAGACTACCCTCGATTGCGTTTAACACATGGACGGAAGGTATTTTTCGTGCATGGCTTGACATTGTTATTAATCTAATTGTCTTATTATATATGTAATTCTGTTGAAAGTTTATTTCAGGTTTTAGAGGTCCGTCCTAAGATTGACTGGAACAAGGGGAAAGCAGTTGAATTTCTGCTTGAATCTCTTGGTAATGAATCCCTCTATCACAATATGTTTAGACTGGTTTTGTGTTATTCGATTACATTTTTCCTTGACGTTTTCCAAACAATTCAGGGCTAAGTAATAATAGCGAGGATGTCCTTCCAATCTACATTGGAGATGACAAGACCGATGAAGATGCCTTCAAGGTCTCTGAATTTTGTTTCTGTAATGTATTTGTGTGGAAGTGAACCTGTAGAGATGATTAAAAGAAAATCCTTATGTTATATCAGGTGTTGCGGAAGGGGAACAGAGGATATGGTATTCTAGTATCTTCGGCCCCCAAAGAGACCGCTGCACACTTCTCTCTTAGAGATCCCTCAGAGGTAAATTTTTCTTATATATGCTGGATTTTTCTGTTCATATTATTGCAATAATACTACCTTAAGCACCATAATACATAAATGAAATTGTTTTGTGCGCAGGTGATGGAATTTCTGGAGTCTCTGGTGAGATGGAAGAAGAATCTAAGCGAAGGCGGATTGTCATTATGAAGTTAGAGGGGGAGGAGAAAATAAATTTTGATGTTATAGTTTTTCATAATAACAAGTCCAAAGCTGTGTTGGAACTGCCAAAATATTTTTTGCCTTCTTAAGATACCATTCTCTTTTTATGGCTTTCTTATATGTTTTGCTGTCAAGTGATTTTCCCCAATTTATAGATTGTTTGGATTTGCATATTCAAGTATGAATATATATATATATATATATATATAAATGTTTTAAACATTGTTTTCTGGGTAAGCAACTGTTGTAATTGATGCACAACTTGTTTTGCTTGAAAACTGGTATTGTTTTAAACAATGTTTTAAAAACCGGACCGGTGAGTGAACCGGTCAGGGGACCGGGTCACCGGGTCGACCGGTCCGACCGGTCCGACCGGTCCGACCGGCCGGGTCAGAAAAATGGTGACATCATCATTATATTAATGATGTCATAAATACAGTATAATTATAAAAAAAATAAATATGTGATGAACTTCTTGCTGAACTTATAAACTTGCTTAACTAAATAACCAACTTATACATCAAATAATGCTAAATAAATTAAAAATAAACAACACCATGCTCAAGTTCTTGTTTAACTTCTAAACTTCTATAAAATTCATGCTCAACAATCACCAGCATATATAGTTCATAAAAATTAAAAACAACAAAAACAAAAAGTATTGTGTTAGTGAGTGTTTATGTATTCAATACCTGGTTGTTTGCTTGTGAGTGTTTGTTGTCTTTTAATATTTGTTGGCTTCTTGGAGATTTGGTTTTGGGAAGAAGGCAGAGAAGTAGTGAAGACTGAAGAGAGAGCAGAGAGAGGAGCATAGGGACATAGGGTTTCTCCGTTTCTCACATTATGTGAGTTTGGATTGGAAGTAAAGCCAAAAAAAAACATTGAAGTCCAATAACAAATTAAAACCCTTCCTCCAAAGCCCAAAGGCCCCAAACCCAAACCACATAAGCTTATAAGCCCAATTAAAAATTAAAAACACATTTTTTTTTCACCCCCCACATGAAAACCGGTCAGACCGGTCAGACCGGTTACCGGGTTTTACCGGTTTTGACCGATTTTGACCGGGTCTGACTGGGTTTGACCAACCAAACAGTGTTGCCATTAACCGAACCGGTAACCCCACCGGTTACCGGTCGAACCGGTCGGACCGGCCGGTCCGGTCCGGTTTTTACAACATTGGTTGTTGTTGTTGTTGTTTTAAGTTAGGAATTAATTATTTTATTTAACCCTCTCAGTTACACTTTCATCATTTCCTCTCATCCTTTTTAGTCAAATTATCATCACCGCATGCCTCTTTTTCTTTTAAAAAAAATGAACATCATTCACAAATATTTAAGACAAACTTTTAGCTACTCATATACCACTAGGTGAAATCTCGTGCCTTGCACGGATAGTAAGATATTATCATTATATGTATATATATATATATATATATATATATATTAGAAAAATGTATATCAGTTGACTGATTTAAAGTTATATCAGTTGACTGATATAAAGTTATAGCAGTTGCACTAATAAGGTGGTGAAACCTCATTTAAAATCAATTATACCCACCCAAGTGAATTTGGGAGAGCGGAGTGACCCGTTCAGATCCATGATTTTAAATGTGACCACCTTATTAGTGCAACTAATATAACTTTATATCAGTCAACTAATATACATTAAACCCTATATATATGATATTAAAAACATAAAGTTTGAAGGTGATAAAAAAAACATGTATTTAAATTATATTACATTCTTAGAGCATCTCCAATGCACCATTTAAGTGAGGCGCTAAGCAGTGAAGCGCGGGCGCCATGCATTGGAGTAGAGGGCACTATCTGTGTGGTGCTTGGCATTGGCGCTTGCCGAAGCAGCGACGCCAAGCCTCTTTTTTTTTTTTAATACAAATAATATATAAATTCAAATATTGATTTATTTTAAATTCAAAATGAATACAAAAACTGCCGATATATTTAAGGGTGAGAATTTGTCTAAACTCAATTTCGCGTACACAAATTTCTC
>JAYMTK010004871.1:0-10732 GCA_036897405.1 Pelargonium myrrhifolium | reverse complement strand
ATCACGCCGCGAAGTTTATTATACCGGAGCAAAAGGGACGATAGTATAGGGTAGTCGGCGAACTCGGCGGGGACGTAGCCGCCGATCTAGTTGAAAGACAAATCTACAGCGACGAGGTCGCTCCCGCCGGAATTTGGTCTCGAGATCTCTACGCGTGTTATGTTGTTGTTAGCCAGATCCACCTGTTGCAGGGACGGGAAGAGGAAGAACCAGGATCCCAGAGTTTCGGCAAACGAGTTCTCTCCGAGCTCGACGAACTCTAACCGATTCAACCCGAAAAAAGCCGATTTTGGGATTGACCCAGATAGCGAATTGCTTTTCATAGCGAGCTCCAGCAAGTTGGAGGATAGACTCGGGAGCGGTCCGATGAGTCTGTTATAACTCAGGTCGAGTCGACTCAAAGATAGGAGCGAGTTGGCGGCGGCGAGTATGGGGCCGGAGAGGGAATTATGGGAAAGGTCGAGGCTCTGGAGGGATTTGAGATTGGTAATGAAGGACGGTATTTGGCCGGAGAAAGAGTTATATCGGGGTGTGAGGGTTTGGAGATTGGAGAGAGAGGAGATGAAGGCAAAATATCAAAACTTGACGTGGAGGGGTTGACGTGGCAGCTCCACGGTGTCGCCTATGTCCTACATGTTAGTCAAAACCTGCAGTAGCAGGTTACTTGGACCCAAAAAAAAAATACAAGTCCAGGGTTGTTTTTTAAAAAAAAAATTGGACCGAGGGCAAAATACAAAATCCGACTAAGTCCAAGGGTTCCAGAAGTATTTAACCCATAATTATAATTTAATGTAATAATAGGAAAGTAAATAATCAGTAGTAAAATTTTATTTACATTTCATGTACAATTATTAAAATAAAAATATTTGGTTCAAAAATTTGCAAGGTTGAAATTGTATTTTTATTTATTGTTTATGTAATTAAATAATTTTATTTATTTTATTATAAATATTTTTAGCATTCCGTGCAACGCACGGGACATAAATTAGTTGTTTATAATTTCTTAATAATTATTAACTAAAAGTAATTTAATTCAATTATACTCCTTCATTTCTTTCAAAATGAGTCCAATATCTTTTTAGAAAATTAATTATTCATGAGTGGACAATAAAAAAATGTATAATGTCAACCAGTCTCAACGGCTTGTTAAGAAATTAAATGAAACATCGTTTGGAGTAGAAATTTCGTCACACGACAATTTAAGCTCAATCTAAGGATTTGATAGCAAAGTATGGGAACAAAATTTGGTGACAGCATAAATTAATTTTCAGATTTTAAGACAAAATATCAAGGGTAATTTGTAATTACCGCCAAATTCGGGGGCATTTCTGTCGTGTTCTAAGAAGTTCAGTTCTATAAGCTTGACAACTAATTTTCAAGGGTAAATCGGCCGAACCTCCGAGACCACACCGCCATGGACTCTCGCGCCGGTGCTTCGTCTCTGGTTCGCTTCTCTTCTCTGTTACTCTTCGCTATCTCTCTCTTCTCTCCATCTTCTACAGCTGTTTCCTCCGATTCCAAAGTCCAATTGGCTCTGTACTACGAAACGCTGTGTCCGTACTGCTCAAATTTCATCGTAAACGATCTGATTAAGGTCATTGAAGACGACGATCTCATCTCCATCGTCGATATCAAGCTCGTGCCGTACGGAAACGCCAAGATTGGACCTAACAACACCATCTCTTGCCAGGTCCGTTCATGGTTGTTGCTCTCTTATTCATTGCAAATTGAGAAATACATTTCAGATTCATATAATAGATTTGTTGATTGGTTCTATTTTGTGCAGAAGATTAGTAATATTCATATAAAACTAGTTCGATTTTCTTTTGATACAGTGGTTATGCTTGAATTGCTAATAATATTACTTAGATTTGTTAGTTAAATATACAGTAGCTTGAGTTTGTTGTATCGATATCACATTGTAAATAGAGAAATTATATTTCAGATTCGTGCATCAGTTTGATTGAGTGATTGAATAATTTCATTTTGTATTGAAGATTAGTAAAATTATAAAATAATAATAAGAAGAAAGTCATGTTTACTGTAGAATATTCTAAAAATAGAAGTCTGAATCTGTATCTTGATCAATTTATTTCGGATTTGTGTATCAGATTAGTGAAATTAAAACAATAATAATAAGTAATTTTAACTGTAGAGTTTCTAAAAAAAGATGTCTGAATCCTTCACTGTTCAAGTTTCTTTTAATATTGTGATTAGGCTTGAGTTTGTTATAACAATGAAAATATATTCATTTGTTGTTTCTCCAAAAATCAAATAAGACAATTATTTTGGATTGGCACCGATGGAGCATTAATTATGACTGTTGGGGTGTTGAAGCTGCAAGCAACACCTGTAACTATGAGGCATGGCATTTTTTGTTATTTTCTGCTATGTGTCACATTGACTCTGTGCTGTGCCGAGTTACATGCAAAAATGCCTTAACAAATCTAACCATTCATTCATATTGTAGATTCAGGAAATTTCCCAATTTTTAGCTTTCCTCCATGGCTCCTTGTAGATTATGTACCGTCTATGTTCTTTTGTGCCTTTTGTTGTTTAGTTTGTTTTCTAATGCTTCTTCAGCTTCTGAGAAAGTTTCGGTGGGTTTGTACTATGAGTCTCTATGTCCAGACAGTGCCAGTTTTATTGTAAATTACCTGAGTAAGCTCTTTGAATGTGATCTCATCTCCATTGTCGATCTACACTTTGTTCCTTGGGGTAATGCCAAGATTAGAGCCTACAACACCACCACTTGCCAGGTCCTTCTATTTGTTTCTCTTTTCTTTTCTTTTTTTTGGTTTCTTTTTTTCCGTCATTAGTTTAAGTGATGACACTTAGGCTACTTGTGGAACTAATTAATGATCGAATTCAAATGCAATTTAATGAAATTCGTTGTGCTCTTTTATGAAGCTTTTGCAATGAAATGCGCTCTTTTAGTGGGAATTTGGCTGTGTTTTGCATTGAGATTGCTTGTTTGTGATGATTGCAGCATGGCCCGTCTGAATGCTTACTAAATACTGTGGAAGCTTGTGCAATTGGTATCTGGCCCAACCTGGTTAGTTATTATTATTATTTTCTTTTCTTTTTCCCTGCCATTTTTTTTTGTTCATGTATACGGTCACATGCTATTTTAGTACATGTAACTGTACTCCATATTTAGATTTTGATTAGAGAAAGAAACTGTCGTCCGACTGATCTCATATGGCAGGAAACCTCATTTTTCTTAGGCAAAGTTACAATGCTATATTACAAAGTTTTTCAATAGTGAGCTTCTTAGAATAGTGATGTACATTAAGTCGTTGACTTTCACCTCATCTGAAACCTCTTCTTCAAGTTCTGAAATTTTGATGCAGAGTGAGCATTTTCCTTTTATCAATTGCGTCGAGACTTTGGTGTACGAGCACAAATACCCTCAATGGGAGTCATGCTTTGAGAAATTGGGGTTGGATTCAAAACTCATTGCTGATTGCTACACTAGTGGATATGGGAAACAGGTAAGTTCTATCAGGCCCTTTTGCATTTATCATCAAAGATGAATTAGTAATTTTGTTACTCCTTCCGTCCCCAAATGATGTTAAGAAAAATTAAGTAGAAGTTAGTTAATGTTTTATATTTTCTTTTGTATCTTCATTGACATGTGTTGTAACAGATTCAATGGGTATTAACTAACTTATTATAGGGATACTATGGTTATTTGATGCCTAACTAACTTATTAGAAAAGGAGGACACTCATTTGAGATGGAGGAAGTATTTATTAATGTCATTAATCTTTCACTGAAGCGTTGGAATTTTCTTGCATGAGTTTCGAATAGACCTATCCTCGAGTGATTAATGCCTACTATTTATGTATATGAACTGTGTTATTTTAGCAACTATAAATAAGGACACCATGTCTGAGCATGCCATGACAATGAAAATTTAGCTGCCGAATAAGATGGAAGGTGGGTGAGTGACTAGATGTGTTGGTATTGGTAGTGTGGTAAGAGAAATGAACGGTACACTTTGCACTTGTACGTTAAATCCATAAATAGAGAATTCATATGCATTCCAATATATCATTATCGTTTGGAACACTTGATAATCAATGGTACTTAGTCTTGAAAGTAGTTTTTACAAGTCATGAACGAGCAGTAGGACAGCATAATTATGCCAACACCAGTTAAATAAATTTGAGATCAAAATTTCTCGGTTGAGAATTCTTTAGGGAAAATAGGCAACATTACCCTGTTGTTTTATGGTAGGCCAAGATTTTCTTGCAATATCAATTTGACTGGAGTTTTTCTTTTCATTTATCGTACAGCTTGAACTACAATTTGCAGCTGAAACAGATGCTCTTCAGCCACCTCATAAGTACGTGCCGTGGGTGACTGTAGATGGACAACCACTCTACGAGGTTTGTTCTGTAAACTAACACACATAATTGCTGCCTATAGCTAATTAGTTTCTAGTCATTACTGGAAGAGTTAAATACTTTTGCACCCCTGAACTATTCAGAAGTATGAAATTAGATCATCAAATTCAGATGAGAACTGTTTTTTAGTAGAAAAGTCCCTACATGTTTCAGAAATTAAAGTTTCCCCCATATGATGAAACCAAATCTAAAAATGACAAAATTGGTCAATAACTATGCTTTTTTATTTTTTAACAAATTGAACCTACCCCCATGTTTGTCCTGAAAATTTTCATGACATCCAACACACACAAAAAAAAGTTCCTCTCTAAAAGTTGTATAAAATCAACACAAGAATGCTCCAAATCGAAGATTATAACACAAGAATGTGATGGAGTGGATTTGCTAGGTGCCAGCATTCTGCCTGTAAATGGAGATAAATATATATTGATGGCACATCTCTTACATGGATCGACAAGAGTTTACCTCCTAACTTGTCGTATACAATATACATCAACTCTTTTTCTGTAGGATTATGAAAACTTTTTGAGCTATATCTGCAAGGCTTATACCGGCACTGCTGTTCCCGAGTCTTGTAGCGAACTATCTTCTACAACGATCCGAAAGGGAAAAGTAACGAGTACCCATCCGATCTCTTCGGAGGAAACATCATTCTCGAAGTTACTAGCACGAGTGAAATCAACGGTGGCATGGTGGATGCGCCAGATGAACATGGCAGCGTAAAGGTCTCGCGAACACGTATGCTTTACTCGATCTCTCTCATCCATGTTACTGCATAGCTGTTTATATTTGTTTTTTCTTAAAATTTGTTCTGCATAGCTGTTGTTTATATTTGTATGGTAAAATTTGTTGAGATTGTTTCAGAGATTGGCCATAATAAAACCCAGCCATGTGAGACTTCTGAGCTTGTTATCGGCTTATATGTAAACTTGGACTTGGTTTATTCATGTTGAGTCATGATGCATAAAAATTGGTGGGTAATATGAGTATCAGTTGACTGATATAACTTTATATCAACTGATACACATTTTACTCAAAATTGGTGAAGATTTCTTTTGTTTTTCCATAATATCATGTCTCCATATTATGCTCTCAACTCTTCTAGAGGGGGAGTATATACCTGGGCCGAAATAGGCCCGGCCCGATTATATCAGGCACATATTGATAAAAGGTGACCCGATAAACATGTAGATGTTTTTTTATCGGTTTGAGCCTAAGCAGGCTTGGCCCGTTACTCATTTTGCTAAACGGGTCGGTACCGGGCACATGCCGGCAAAATGTGACCCGATGAACATGCAAACGTTCTAGGTCGGTCTGAGCCCGAGCAGGCTTGCCCTGAAGGCCACAACTCATTGTGTTGTCGCATGGGCTGATATACTGGGCATAGACGGACAAAATTTGACCCGATAAACATGCAAACGTTTTTGGTCCGATTCGAGCCTAGGTAGGCTGTTATTTTGTTGTCGCACGGGTCATCATTGGCTCGGCTCAATGATACTGGTTTAGGTCAAAAAATGACCGAATAAAACTTGTATTTTTTTGCTCAGCCTGTTTAAGCCCGAGCCTAATTGGGCTTGGCTACGACTCAGCTCGTAGCCCGATTAGCTAGTAGTTTTTCAATTTTATTTGTTAGGATAGTATTGACATGATCAATTTTAGGTGTGTATTGGTCTTTTGGTTTTGTTTGCTCCTGTAAAAGAAGTCAGACTTGGTAAGATTGTATGGCCTACCAAAACAACATAAATTGAAATTGACAAAAAAGAAAAAGTAGAGGGAAAAAAAACATATGCATGACTTGTGTAATTATTGTATTCATTAATAGCTTAAATTATCAAGACATATTGAGCCAAACAGGTTAAACGCTCTAGATTTTCTTTGAGTTCTCAAGTTTGATTCTCTGTACTACCAGTATGTTGTGAGATACTGAGATTTGAAGTTTATAAGAAAGAGCTAACAAATGTTGTGCAGCTCAGTTGAATAAAATAAAAAGTTACATAATAGGTTAAATTATCACATCAAAATTGGGTATATATCTTTATCTTCCCATGAAAATATGGAAAATGCTTGTACACAAATGAAGCAACACACATAGGGTAGTGGGAGTGAACAAGGAAATGAGAAAGTGAAAGCACAAAAGAAATAGAGAAAAGAGGGAACAAGAGCATGAGGATGCATGAATTGAATCACAAGAAGAGCAATGAGAAGAGAGCATCAAAAACATTGAGCAGCACAGCACCATTGGACAATTGAAGAGTCTGCAATAAAATCTAGTTTCTGGATATGTTTGTCGGAGACCTTACCAACACTTTTTCAAACTTGTAGGGTCCCCATCCTCATTTCTCACCACCACCTCCTTTGACTTGTCATGTCTTCAGTTTTGCTTCCCTCTCTCTCCATCCGTCGTTGAAGTAGCAATTCAGGTTTCGGATTCAGTTTGAACCCGACTTAGAATGGGTGTGAATACGTTTCTGAAATATGTGTTGGATTGGGTTCGGATTTTACTTACAAAAATGGGTGTGACAATTCAGGTTTTGGATTCAAGATCTCTTATTTGAACCCGACTTAGAATGGGTGGTGATACGTTTAGCTTATGGTTCTGAAACGTGTGTTTTGTAGAGTAGCAATTCGGATTTCGGGTATCTTATTTGAACTTGGCTTAGAATGGGTATGGATATGTTTAGGTTATGGTTTTGAAACGTGGGTTGGATTGGGTTCGGATTTTACTTACAAAAATGTTATGGTTTGTACGTTCGGAAGTTGATCGTATCGATTTTATTCGACCGGTAATTTTGGGTCGGTTTTCGGGTTTGGGTTGAAAATGCCTATTTGAACCTGCTTGATATGAGTGCAGATTTGTTTAGGTTTTAGGTTCTGAAACGCGTGTTGGATTGGGTTTGGGTGGAAAAGGGGACTGCTCTGAACCCAAACTAAAGTGAGTGCTACATCGATTGGGTTATGGGTCGTGTGTTGTGTGTTGTGTCGGGTTTAGGTTTTACATGTATAAAGTGGATTGTATGGTTTTGTCTAATCCGATCTGAGAATTGACCGACTTATTTTTGTGACCAGAACTTGTATTCATATCATCAGTGACGGAGCCAATGGTGGGTTGTAGTATCAGGCGAAGGCTCACCCCCAAGCTTCCAAATCTAGCTCAATTTTAGCTCAGTTTAGTTCATTTCTTTCTTCTTTTTTTTCTTGTATTAGTTGAGTACTTATTTAGTCTATTCGATCCCAAATTAAATCTAACTTTATTTTCCATTTCACAACACATTATCCAAACTAGCACAACCATTTTTTTTGTTTAATACCATGAGGTGTCTTAAGAGGGCCCGTAAATTTGCGGTTGACATCTTTAAACCGTTTAACCACACTTATACTCATTCGAGGCTTGGTCACAAGTTAAAGTTCTCACCTCTCTCTTGGGTATGTTGAGTATTGATCGAACTCAAAAACTCTTCTCACTCACGTAGTCCTGCGCTACCAACTGCGCCACTACCCTTGGGCCAGCCAATTTCTTTCGGCTCTACAAATTTTGTGTTGCACTAAAATCAAAAGCTAGCTCCGCCACACTATGTCATATAGAACAAATTCACAAAATTGCGCGTCTTTCAACTAAGTCAAAATAAGTATATTTTAATATAAACTTGTATTTTGAAATTCTAATTATCAGCCGTAATCAACGGTATATAAAACACTGGTAGTAACTTTTTTCTTGAATTCGTACATAACATTAGAAACTTATTTATGTGGTAGCCACCATGTGAATTACGGTTTCATATTCAACACAAAATCATATCACTCTCAAGTCTCAACTTAAAGACAATATCTTATATTTATGACAAACTCATATGAATTGAATCTACACATAACCTAAAAAAAAGAAAATCATATTTTGCTATATAATTATAAAGATTTTGGCCTACAATATTGGTGTTTGTGGTGTGTACACAAAAAGAAAAGTAAACGACGTAGTTGTGAGTCATGGGAGTTGCATTTTAAAGGTGGTTTTGTTTATAAAAATAATTGCACTAAAAAAAGAAGCTATTCTCTTTCTATCTCCTACGTAATACCCTTATCTTGTCTCGATTCTCTTCTAGAAACCCTTTTCAATACGTCATCAATCATTGTGAGTATCATGATCATTTTTAATATTTTCGTATTAACAATTTGTAAAGCAAGATCAACACCTAATGAGTAGCACATATTTTAAAATTTGTATATACATTTATCCACGTATGTAATTTTTATAGACATTTTACGATTGTCATGTCTCTTTAGTAATCGTTAATAAGTATCATGATTCCTTTAAACAATTGATACATTCACATCCGTGGATAAATGAGTGTCACATTTCTTAAAATGTGACAAAATTAGATCAATTTAAGAGTAACATACAATATCATTACTCTAATAAGTACTTGTAATAATAAAAATTAGAGTGTTTAATGCGTAAAAGGATGAGAGTTAAAGGAGTAGGATTGATCGGCAGTTCAAAAGGATGTGTCGAATTTGCTTGCTAGTATGGGTTTGATCGATGCGCTTGGAGAAGGAAGAGGGAGGATGGGTTCTTATGGTAATCAAGAGAAAGACCGGGGGGAAGAGGGTGATCTCAAGGTTTACAAAGCGGGCCCGACCTTGATGTTCAGGTCCGCTAGCTAAAATGAATTTCGAATGGAAAGTTTTTTGTTGGGGAGGATACCCACGGAATGACTTGTTGGATATTCCGGTTGAAGTTTCTACCTGAAAGCTGAAGTTTAAATTGGAGTATTGGCGTTCAAATGTTATGTGTAGTACAATCATCACGTGTCTCGATGCAGGATTCATGGTATGCGGTACTATGCATTAAATCCTACCTCTTGCTCTTTGTTTGTTATTTGTTTCTCTTTTTGTGGTAGTTTAGATGTCTCAAATAAGCCTTTAGGCATTTGGAGTTCTCAGTTTGTTAGAGTATAAAACTATTATTGAACCTTATCAGCTTAAGTTTTTCGTTGAGTTGGTTCTTTACATAACATTAGAGCGTTGGTGACTAAAAGGTCCCGGGTTCAAATTCTACCACCACCCATATTAAATCCTTGCACAAGGCAATGAGTGCCTATGTGCAAAGCGAAAATGGGCTTACACGTGAGGGGATGTATTATAGTATAGGCCTTTAACTGTCAGTTGAAGCTTTTAGTTGATTTGATTCTTTACATTAATCGTAAGAGTAAGAGTAGATCAAAATTTTAGTATGTCTTGTATCCCAAATTGAGTTTAAGCTCTATTACAAGTTGGGTTGACACAAGTGCTTTAACATATTTACATGTACTATAAAAATAATCACTATCAACGAAAATAAATCTATTGGTTGTCGTAAAAAATGACCAAAATGTAGATGATGGCGAACGACACCAGTTGAGCAGACACAAATAGAAGTTGCATATATATGGATATTTGCTTTTTGTGATATGTTCTTCGTCATAAAAAGTAGTGTTTCGGTGACTGTAATTTTCCGTCGCACGGTTACTAATATCTGTGACAAATTATTTAACAACTGCTTGATTAAAGTTTGGGCAACAAAATCAAAATTTTGACACTATAAAAGTTGGGTGGCCGAAAATAAGATTTCATGTAGTGATGTAACTTGCATGCACTCTTGTCCAACTCTTCTTCTTCCTGATTGTATTAGACTATTAGTTGAGTTTTTTCTTCTTATATATATATATTTTCTTTATTGGTGATAAATTAGAAATAAAAATGTAGGTGCTTTCTCTAGGTTTTTGGAATGAAATAATTGAAACCAAACTATACATGCACACAAATAATTTGTATAGTAGGGTTGGTGATGGTCGACAAGACCAGTGAGTGCAGGTGCTTTCTTTAAGAAACTCTCTTTCTCTATAGATATATAAATATTTTTAATAAATGAAGTAGCAGTGGCTGGTCTGCCCCCAAATGAAATGACTATTGACTATACACTTCTCATCTCTTCGTTTCATTAATGTTGCTCTTAATTATAATAGAGGGATATTTGCACGTTACTATTTTATTAAATACACATTTTACACGTTACTATTATGTCGTTGAATGTTAATTTTTTTGATACAAAAAAGTGCTGAAATTCTATCTTACAACGGCATAAGGAATTTTTAAAGCGTATATATACAAGCTTGAAAAAAAGAACCAATAGTGTTCAGGAAAGACTTTGACTCTTAACCCTAACTACCCTAGGGCTTTGGGCACATTAGGGCATCAAAGTGGTCTCTTACACCACCACCACCACCAAGGATGTGTTGAGTGGGGATCGATCCTGAGACTTCATTCCACTCACACAGCTGGATTAA
>JAYMTK010004870.1:0-10733 GCA_036897405.1 Pelargonium myrrhifolium | reverse complement strand
TTAGAGGGTAGAAAATCGTAATTTATCCTTTTTACTTTATAGACCTCTCCCAAACCGTTTCTTTGTTCCAGCTATTGGAAAACCGGACCAATTTTTCCCTTTCAATCTACTTTTGCATCATAGGAGGCGTGGGGAGCCTCCCCGGGATCACTAACAGATGGACTGTGGGGTGTTTGTTTTGAACTACGTGCGTGCGTTGTTGGGACGGCAATGAAGAAACCACATCAACAACATTCAAACCGTTATTTGTCCAACAAAGAAAACAATTGCTTCTACAAATATCGTTGCATGGTCGTAATGGGGATAAATCCAACTACTAATGACATAGCTTGTCTAAGCATATGGGTTGGACCTATGATTGGGCATATTAACTCGAAGAATCTAAACCGAACTATAAATTGACCGCACCAAATCGAAATCGACCCTACACCACACTAAAAACGGTCTGGATCGGCGTAGAAATTGCAGGAACCGACTTTATAGGCGCGGTACATGGTTTGGTACTTCGAAATCTGTGAAAAACTGAACCTACCAAAGATTATAAATGTTTTGTATTTTTAGTCTTGATTTGTGAGGGATTAAACAAATTAGAGCCATGAAGCTTATGTTGTTGAGAGCTCATGTCCAGCAATAGAGAAATGAGGAAGTACTTGGGAAGTTATGCTGAGATAAAAAATAAAAAAGTAAAAAAAAAAAAAAAAATTCACTCATTCATTTTCTTCGTGGATCAAATTAATGAAAGAATAAAATAGTATTAATACATAACATACTATACCAACACCCATCAGATCAAGGAGGGGTTGGTTACAATCAACACAGATATAGTTGTGTTTGGGGACGGAAAAGGTAGTAGAGCTGGTTGGGTAGCTTGGGATCACCAAGGAAGATGGGTAAGGGGAGGATGGAGGAGGGAGCTGGCGGTGGGAGAAGCCATGACGATTCGTGAAGCCATGTTATGGGCTCTAAGAGCGGAAAGAAGGAGAGTGGTAGTTGAAAGTGATGTTGCTACTATGATTCAGGATTTGAAGACCATGAAGTCATTACAAAGCTTTTATGGGCCAGTTTTCCTAGATATTTTACGTTTATGTAGTAATTTTATGTCAGTTAGCTTTTGTTTTATTAAACGGTCTGCTAATAATGTAGCGCATAATATAGCGTGTAGTACGAAGTTGAAGAATCTTAGGGAGAAATGGGGTATGAGGGAGTGTCCTTCTGACTTGTATCCTACTCTAATGCAATAAAGTGGTGCCTAATGCACCTTTTCTCATACAAAAATAAAAACATCCATCAGACCAAGTGGTTTTATGCGCTTAGATTCTTTCAAAAGTCTCAAGTTCAAGTCTCATCAGAGCCATCCGAGATTTTGGTATTGTTGATAAAAAAAATTAAATGTGATAATGCAATGATACCTGCCATTAGAGAATATAAAAATGTTTAAAATATATATTAACTAGTAAGAGAGCACGTACGATGCACGGGCATGTATAATATATAGATGTGAGTATATATAAATGATAGTAATTAATTATTACAATCATTCCAAAAATAAATATGATACATAGACTATCAACACTAATAGAATCATGAAAGAGTTTGTTAAATATAAAAATGGATGACTTGAAACTTGAAACAAATTTTTTTATTAGAACCAGAAACTCTTTTTAGTAAATAAAAATATAAAACAAAACTAAAATGATTAAATAATTATATTTAGAATGAAAATTATAATCATATGTATTAAACTCCAAACCGAGAAAAGATAATTTTGAAACTAAGTCGGTAACATCCATTAGCAACAAAAAATCATTGATATTAAGTACAATTTTTAATACAAAATATATTTAACCTTAAAAATAGTAATGAACATGCATACTTCTCTATGTTTTATTCTTCTAGGCTCTAATTTGTACCGTCGTGACGTCGTCATTCATGTAGACACAAATATTGCAACAATGAGTGATCAACTTTGGTCCACCCTTTTTCAGAGTGTATTGGAATTGAAAATGTTTGAATTTGAGTATCGTACTTATAAAATGCGGACTTCACATAACATATTAAAGTGTCTAGTAATCCAAGAGCTCTAAACTACTTTTTTTTGTCTTTCAATTTTTAGAAAATCAAGATAAGAAAATGTCAGCTTTTCATTTTTGGTGCTTCATGGTACTTCAATGCAACAGATTGTTCATACATCCAAAGAACATATTAATATTTCAATATAAAGTATAAACAATAAAAAATAGAGACATTTCCTTTTTGCATCAAAATTGAAATTGAAATCGATAAAAGTACAAAAGGGTATTTCTAATTTTATTTAGAATTTCTCTTAAATGATAATTATAGCAAAAGCACCTAGAAAAGAAGAATGTGGAATGTGAGAATAGTAATAAAAAAATTGCCAATTCTACCTACAATAGAGTAGTTTATTTGTGATTGATGTGGTCGGTTTGATGATGATCTTATACTTCTCTCATCTGTTTTGTTTTCAAAGATTGGATGGGCTAACTGAAAATCAATTTATAGAGGATATATGTGAATTGTAGTGGCTGTAAATAAGTGGTTAGCTATTTTATTGGGCTTAGTGACAATTGGGTTCATGTAACTACCCATTCATCACTTTAGTAATTAGTAACTACCCATTCATCACATAACTGTAAGCATGATAGAATAACCACAGAGTTGCATTATACTCCCTACAAACCGTCCACTGTAATTGTAGTAACTGTCCAAAGCTTCTTATATATAGTAGTGTCCATTTGTATAAGAATAATGGTATTAGTAGTAATATATAATACACAGTAGAATCAACAATCCATGTATATTATACACTATAGCAACAGTAGAGTGTGTATATATATACACACACACACAATATTGGCTATATATATAATAGTTCATACACACACATATATATACAATAGTTGTTACATATATAATATATGTGTATATATATACAGATGTAGTATATTATACAATACAGCAGTAACAGTAGTGTGTATATATATACACAATATTGGCTATATATATAATAGTTCATACACACACATATATACAATAGTTGATACATATATGATATATGTGTGTATATATATATATAGATGTAGTATATTATACAATACAGCAGTAACAGTAGTGTATATATATATAATAGTTTGTATATATATAGATGTAGTATATTATACACTATAGCAGTAACAGTAGTGTATATATAGCTGATATATACATACATATATATATAATAGTTTGTATATACACACATATATACAATAGTTGGTATCTACATATATATATATAGCTAATGTTATAGTGAATACTAATATATAAATACTATTAGCTAACAGAAAAAAAATTCAATTTTTTTTTTTTATAGAAAAATGAAAAATTCTGAAAATTATCCATTTGCTGAAAGTGATTAGGTGTGAACCTCATGTGCATTTTCATCACTTTTAATACTACTAGGGTAGGATTTATTAGAAGACATGTTTATGTTAAAAAAAAAAAAAAACTCTAACTAGTTGACATAGTTTTCAAACTTTTCTTCAAAAATAAAGGAACATACTCATTTTGAACTAAGAAACTGTATGAGCATCACACAATTAGGTCAATCCAAAAAAACTAACTAGGTAGCATAATTATGTCAATTAAGCTAGATGTGTAGCATTTAATCATTTTGGACCGTGCCGGGCTTGTTGGTATTCACGTTCAAAATGTGTCATGTCAATTGAACCCATTTAATTCATTTTGTAGTGTTTGTGTTACGTGTTGATAAACATACTGTATTCATTTAACTTATTTCAGCACTCGGGCGACACGAACATATATAGCACAACCAGAATGCCACCTATAGAGAGTGAAGCATGCCATGAGAAGAAACTTATTTGATCACTGTGACTGACTGAAGAAGTACACTACCAAGAATAGTGTCTGCCCAAATAAAACTTATTACAATGGATTGGATGCAGCTACCAACATTAATTAGGGCTCTTCACAGAAGAAGAAGAAACAAAAGGAAAAGTCATAAAACAACAATGCAGCCAAACCAAACTCTGGTATCATGCAATTCACTCCTCCTGTGCCCAAAATTCAGTCATCTGCCACACAAACAAACCAAAGTTTTCATCACTTTCTTTATTCAAGGAAATAAGTCCACAACACAGCATTCAGAATTAGACACCTTTGACATACTCTATACGTTTATGTAGAGCATTTGGACAATTAAAAAAAATATGATTGAGATTGAAATAAAATTCCAATCCTAACGCTACCTTAGATCCTCCAATCCTCTCCATTCTAATCCCCAAGGTAAAAGAAAGTATCAGTTTCTTTTGCCCAACTTACTCTCATAAGAACTTCGAGCCAAATATGTTAACAAAGGATAGATAATCAAATTGATTTGGACAACTTTGATATAACCACAATCCAAACACAGGTAAAGAGAATCTCATTCCCATTCCTGAAAAAAAATTCATCCAAACGGCTCATTAGATCCTCCTTTCTATTCATCAGTGTCCAAGAAAGTACTGGTTTCTTTTGCCCGACTAACTCTCATTAGCACGTCGACCCGAATATGGTATCAAAAGATAGATATTCATATTGATTCAGACCCTTCACTCGATTCAAGATGGATAGTAGAAGTAACAATTTCTTTTTCAGCATGCTCTTATATGCACAAACAATCCAGATTTACCAACAGATTTCAACCCATTGAATAAGAGTAAATGCTCAGAAGTCTAGCAACTGTATCCAAACTAGAATTCGGGAATCTTCATACTAACAAGATTTGAAAGTCTTTATACCACAACAAAGCATCAAGAATGCTCGTCAATAAATGTTAAAAACAACTCTTGATATATAGTTCAGCGTATTTTCATTTTTCAAACAATTTCCTCCCTCGAATAAATTCTAACTAAACCAATGACAACCATTCTATTAATATTTGATGATATAGTTGAACTACCGATCATGTTGGTTCAAATACATCTAAAAGAATTGAAGTGTTCAAGTATTTGCACATACAGCTAATCATTAACCTTAATGGTGTGTTTGGAAACTAGCATTTCATTTGAAATGCTGGATTTGAGTCAATTTAAGTGTTTGGGAACTCCAATAATTTGGATTTGAGTCAAATCCAATAGCATTTGAAACATGGTTAGAACATGAGAATTCCAATGACAACTCTTACCTTGTTATTTGAAATTCTATGATTTTTCAAACATTATATTTGTATTTGAAATACAATATTTCATATCCTAAATTTCAAATCAAATTCATGTTCCCAAATGCAACCTAAGTATATTTACACATATGGTTTATATGCAGAAGAAGGACACGCTTATCAAGGAGAGAGTTTACATGTATTGTACTAACGAGAAAGTATTGGCATGTATAACTACTACACAGCACATATAAGGTTTCAAATATTGTTTTAACAAGAAAGGCACCCCAATTAAGAAAAGATGGTTTAAACTTTCCATTAACTGCAGACATTAGCTCTTGGAAGCTGAAGAATGCCCTTCTGTTTATCAAAACAAGCAAATTTAACTTGATTTTAAATACGTTATAGTTTAAAAGCTTCGAGAGTGAATAGCTGATCAACCTGAGGCTTTGGGAGTAGCTGAAGCCTGAAAAACTATGGTACCTTATGCCCATATGAAGAAAAGAAAAAAATACAACATAAACATATAAAACATGATACTTTAATACACGTAAATTTACTATTTAAAAAATATATTTTGTAAGAACTTTGGATTTTAATTATATTACAGTTGAATATAACAACAAACATATCCAATCAAAATCCAAGTTTTCTTTGTCAGAAACTAAAAACAAAAATAGTTGCAATCAGCTCCATTTTCAACATGCTAAATCATTAGTCATTACAAACTGTTAGCAGAAGTTCAAATATAGCAAGCAAACAATCCTATTTATTATATATACACACACACACACACACACATATATATATAATAAGATAAGATACGCATCTGTCCTACCTGCAAATCCGGCACAATCCATCACGAAAATGGTGAATAGGTGCTTCATAGACTAGGGAAAATAAAAATAGCTCAAACATCTTGTTTAAACGGTAGCTTTTAATTATTTTTATCTCTTTTCATTATGACCTCATCTCACAGAATAATTGTCACTTATCCTGTTTAATGTAAATCACTAGACTGTTATTCATATAGGATAATAATAAAAATGTTGTAGCTTAATTAGGGTATAACAAATAATAACCGATTCCCTTATATATTGTAATATGTAGGAGCAAACTGTGAAGTCTAGAGAAAATGATCCATATTATTCACTATGGGTGAAACCCCATTTATAGAACGAATAGAGTCAATCAAGATCAATCAAACATTCTAAAAATCAGCTCAATCTAGATATAATAACATCACTAAAACTGTGTTAATAAATCTCCTCATTTTCAGCGCAGATCTTTTACATTCCTTAACTTACGTCGCAAAGTTCCTTTTCCTGCTTAAGAGTAGTTTACACAAACCAAAAAAGTCCTAAATCGAACGCTCTATTGAAAAAAAAAATAATGCAAAATGGGCATGCACAAGTACATGTACCTGCACATGCTAAATGCACCTTCTAATACATTTAGAAAGATTAATTTCTCATTTCATCATTAGCCTGTAGATTGAAAAACGTAAATTTCTTTCACCATATTGATAGTTTTCAACATTCAGTAATGATTCCCACCACTAGTCGACAATAAATAATACAATGGTCCATCCAACCCGGCCACCAGCATCAAACAAATTTGCATCAAAAAACTAGTCTTTACAACTCAACAAGTTTTCCACAAAACTGCTTTAATCAGTGAAATCTTCCATTCAACTTATATAGTTCATGAACATTTAGCTAAGATTACAATGCATTGCTTTCGAGAGACAGTTCCCTTTTTTGCGTACATATATACAAAAGGTTGGAAAGAATTTGCTCTTCACTAAAACTCCAATCCCCATTCACAATTCCATTCTTTGAGCTAATTCAAAATGCTTCTCAACCAACGTAATGTAAAAAATCTCCCAAACCTAACACCATATTCAATGATCAAACACCTAGAATACTTGAGAACCTTAAGGCATAACTTCATGAGATTTCAGTTAAAACGCATTATGTTCGATATCAAGTTCCTAAATCCACATACCACATGCAGTACCAGAGAAAATCATGAATCTCCCTATACAATATTCCTCTTAATGAACTATTTATGTTGAACTTAAAAACCAAGTAAAAGTAATAGATTCCAAGACTTCTAATCTTTCCTTTTCAAGAACACCGATGTCTAAAAACATTTGTGCTATTAGACTTCTTTGCAAACATCAATGATAGTTTTATTAGTTCTTGAATTTTCCCATCTACACTACCCCAATTATAACAATTTCCAGTAACTAAAAATAGTCTCAATGACACTATTGTAGTTCTCCTGTGGGAAAATGGACCATTAAAATGGGATGGAGGGACTAGTTCGCACAATATCTTATTTGAATATTGCTCCAAAAAGGAACATGACATTCCAATCAAGATAATAAAATTTCTGAAAATTTTAAGGCTACCAAGACAAAACCCATTATTTCAAACATTAGATTAAGAATAGTCAGCTTTCAATACAACTCCCCATCTAAGGCTGACATTTCATGTTTGTGGGTCGAGTTGAAAGTTCAGTATTATGTTAAATGGTTCAACCCAAACAAACGATTAACACAACCCATTTGTGAGCGGGTTGACACAACAAATGCAACAAGTTTAGATGATTTCTTCAAAATTACACAACAGAGGCCAGATATATTAGACCCATTTAATCAATATGACCTGTTTAGGGTTAAATGGATTCAACATGAACACCACCCGATCAGTAAACAGGTTCAGTCAATCAATACAAAGGCGAAACAAACACAATTAAGCTGAACCCAAACCTACTTGCATTCACGACTGATCAGTAAACAGGTAGAGTCAATCTATACAGATCCGACACAAACCCAATGAAGCTAAACCCAAACATACTACTTAGTGTCAAAGAGTCATGTGTCATGTGATTATCCAACCAAATGCCAGTCATATCCTTGAGAGTCCTCAAACTAGACAAACAAAAGCAATCGAAAACATCAACAATACAATACCTTGAACTATGGAAGAAATCAATCATTCATTCATTCATCCGCCGCCGCCTCCACCTCTTTCTTTGGACCTGAGAAAAACGCAAACCAATCATTTGGTGGAACCCTAGAAGAAAAATAGGGAAAATTGAGGAAGAGAGTGGTAAGAAACCATGGAAGTGAAAGGGACGTGTTTGGTCCTTTCCCCAGCCGATGCCGCGAGTGGAGTCGAGGTACTGTTGGACGAGGTGGCGGCATTTCTGGAGATGGTTGACGCCTTCGATGCGGTAGCACCAGCGGACCTTGTCCCTCAGAATCTTGGCCTTCTCGATTCCGATCCACTTCTCTCTCACAATATGCTCCCTCATCTCGGACAACGCCACCGGGTCCTTGTACGGATCCGACGGATCGAAGTCCGGCGCCGTCTCATCGAACTCCGGCACTGCTTTCCTTCTTCCCATTTTCGCAACTCTTACTTGTGATGCGATGTGACGCCCAACCAAACCTATAAACACTCTCTCTTTCTACTGCACATTTGGAATTGTTGGACTTGGGCCCAACTTCTACTAATCTCATCTATTTTAGCCCACGTAATTTCCAACCCTCTAGACCTAGCTGAAACATGAGCTACCCGGTTCACAACTACAACATTTATCACTAATACCAGTAATAATTAATGAGCTCACATTCATTGATGTAAAGTTAAATAAGTCATTATGTGAAAATTAGTTAAAAGGTGAGAGTGAAAGGTTTTAGGGTTCTAAGTGGCTTTGTTCGCATAAGGCGACGGTGGCGGCGCTAGGCATAAGTGGGAAGTTCTGTCTTTATTCCATTCGTGTTGATGGTAGAATAGTCAGGAATAACGAAGTAAGGTTATCGGTACGGACAAGCTAATGGCGGCGGAACTGCAAGAAGAAGAAGAAGAAGGAATTGAGGTTCAAACTGTGGATGTGCAGGACTGGGAATTGGCCTGAAGAAATGGCACATGATAATGAGGTTATTGACATAAGAGGTAATCAATTTTGAGGCCGTGAGCAACAAAATGGCTTCAGTTTAAAAATCGGTGGAGGGAATGAACATTATTGAGGTTGTCGAGGAGCCAAAAATCAAAGGTGAGCAGCGATTTATTTTTGAGTTTTTTCATGAGAGGGACGCGAATAAAGTCCTTGATAGTGATCCCTAGACCTTTAACTATCAACCTCTATTCTGCTCAAACATGGTGATTTAGCGGCGAAAGTGGACCTATTTGATTTGAATCTATGGGTTCAAATTCAATAATTTACCGAAGAATTTTAGAACCAAAGTGATATGCATAGGTGTTGGTAATTATATTGGGACATTTTTTGAGATGGATTCCAATAGATACAAACAATATGTGGCCACTTTTATTCGGATTCGAGTGACGATGGATGTACGAAAGCCGACTATGAGGCGTATGAAGATAAAGTCGGTAGGTGAAATCTAGAGTTGGATGAACTTTAAATACAAAAGATTACCCCACTTTTGTTTTTTTATGGGACGATGATAATTTGTGTAAGTTTTGTATGGACAACATGTGGTAGGGGAGGATCAGGCTTATGAGACATATTTGAGGGCACCAGATCGTAATGCCAAGAAAGGGATGGGCGCAAAATGGTTTCGCACGGATGATTGGAAGAATGGGACCTTCAGATCGAGAGAGGTTACTAAGATTCTGACTACACTGATGGAGGTGGCTTCGCAGAAGGTTCAAGATGGAAGGGTGTTTACAATATTCAAGAGGAAGAGAACTGGGAATAGTGTTGATGCCGAGATAGAAAATGGTGATCAGGGCAGACCTTGATGTTCAGTTCCGCTCACTGAAATGGGGTTAGTGTGGAAGGTCTTCTGTAGGGGCGGTTGTCCACATGTACAATTAGGTACTCGAGTTGAAGCTTCTTCTCAAAAGCTGAAGGGATAGAGTTCGGGGCTTTTGGTTTCAAATGTTAGGTTTATTCTACCTTTGGTTTATGGTTTATTTATTTTTCATTCAGGTTTGTTAGTATCTATTTTTGGTTTCACATGTTAGGTCTTTGATTTAGTTGGTTGTTGGTTTTCTCTTTGTGTGTTTTGTTGTATTTTAGTTTCGACATTGGGACTGGCATACTCTTAATTTAATTTGTATCGATCTATGACTTCGGTGTTTCCTTATTATTTGGGATGTTCTGGGTCTCATGCTAACTGTAGGGGTAGGAGGAGATCAGGTGTTTGGTATATTTTGTATCTCGATTTGGGAATGATTTATGCTTAATGAAATAAAGTTTGCTTAAAAAAAAGTCAATTGTGTAAAAATTCTAGAAAAAACACTTACAATGAAACAGAGATACTATATTTTTTTTGCAAACGTCTTGCGGGAAAATTATATGCATACCACTTAAGCACCGTTGTGTTTCGAACTAAAATTATTGTAGGGACATGTTATTTTCTTATATAATAATCACTGTTGTGTATCGAGTTTGAGTCATTGTAAGATCATGTTACTTTTTTCTATAATGAAGAACTTCAAAAGAAAAAATAATACATATATTGATTTAAGGGTAAATTACGATTTCCTACCCTCTAAGTTTCGCTTGTGACGATTTCCTACCCTTAAGTTTGAATGAGATT
>JAYMTK010004869.1:0-10733 GCA_036897405.1 Pelargonium myrrhifolium | reverse complement strand
GACCAAGTCTCGCACCGCCTAAAGAAGAGTAAAAAAATGGATACATTTTAAGTCAAGGCCCCTAGTCGAAGATCTCCCCCCTAAGCCGATCTACCTGACTCACCTCAATCACGCAGGCTTTCTTGTGAGCCATAAAATCAAAACCCCTAGTAAGAGAAACTAAGAGAAATACCACAAACAACTCAAATTTATATCCTCCATTACTGACCTGTCAAGTCGCACCCTCACCTTCGCCGAAAAAAATGCGGAACCACAGCCGTAACTTCGAATTGATCTGAAGAACGAACGAAATCCGATGAATCTTATGTCATTGTAACCAAAAGGCTGACAATCCGCCGAAAAACTCCAATGCAGCCCCTTGTTGGTGCTCAGCGCATTTGTAATTTAATTGATAAAGTTGGATTTCTGCTTTAAAATTTTGCTATTTATTTTTGAAAGTAAGTTTATATCGGTTTGAGTTTAGTTTAATTGGTTTGGTTTAGTTGTTTCCGATATGTTATACTCTTAAACTAAAAGTTTTTCAATTTGATTCTCGAATGCAATATTCTTCAATTTTGATTTTATTTTTTCACCGATCACTACAAGAAACTTATAAGTAGATATATTTGCAATATGTTTAGGAAAACCCTCGCAAATATATATGTGTTCTAAGAGGGAAGCCTGTTTGGGAAACCCCTAGCAAATATGCCGCTGCGAGGGACTAGTTCCCCTCACAAATATCCTCCACAAATTCTTGTGATTGGATGTTTGCAAGTGACAAATTTCTCTCTTAAATTTCCTTCACAAAGATTTGGATTGAGAACAATGTGTTCGAGTTAAATACATATTAATTCACAGTTATTTTTGATACATTATTGTTTTAATTTGAAAGTTTTTCAATCAAATATTCTTGATTCAAATGTTCTTTTTTTTTTAAGAATTTATCTTCAATTTAGTTCTCTATGTACCAATGAGTCTTTTATGTACATGCGTTTAAAAATGAATAAAAACAATATGTTAAGCAACTACTCATCAAGGGTAAATTTGTCTAAAATAGTAAAATGATAACAAATCTATTTGATTATTTGTTAAAACATCAAACAACAGACTTGATTGCATTTCTTAACTAATATATCCACTGTGACGTCAATCATTGAAATGAATAACTTGTTATTCATTAAAAAAAAAATTCCTAATCATATTCAATTTTATTATCAAATTTATCGTAACCAATCTATACGATCAAACACAACCTTAATGATTTAAATGCCATGTGGGTCTTCAAATTATTAGAAAGTCATCAGCTAAATTCTCGTACTAAAAGTTAACCACACTACCACAAAGTCTTCAAACGAAAGGATAATTGGTCGAGTTGGAACAATCGTTAGATTTAGTTAACGGTTCCATTAGTTTGAATGATGTGATACCCACGTGACAATTCAATTTCCTTAATTATTTATTTATTTATTTTCTTGTTTAATGCTGACATGGCATTTACAAATTTTAATTTTAATTTTTTTTGGAAAAACAAGTGTAGCTTAATGATTGGTTTAAAATTAATTGAATGATATGATTACAATTTTACCTCACAGTTCTCATTTATTTCATTCACACCTTCCTCTTCCTATGCGTGGTCTAAAGTTACTTGCGGTGGTGGGTAAAAAGAAAAAAGAAACTGGTAATTCAACTATCTAAAAAGAGTAATATGGGCATCGGTTCACTGATATAATTTTATATCAGTTGCATTAATAAGGTGATGACACCTCATTTAAAATCATGGATCTGGACGGATCGCTCCGCTCCCACAAATTTACTTGGGTGGGTATAAGTGAAATTTAATGAGGTACCATCACGTCATTGACTGTGTTAAGTTGCAACTGATATAAAGTTATATCAATCAATCAACTGATACACATTTTACTCATCTAAAAAAGACATTGAAATTTAATTTGTGCTACAAATTTCTATTTCCTCTTCTGTAGTGGATGAAAGATAAAAGCAGAAACAAAGGTAGGTAGGTAGGAAGTAGCTGAACTGAAACTTGCATCACATACATATTAGTATAAATTACATATTTACATTTGTAGTATTCCGGTCCTGACAGACACACACACTTGTTTTTCACTCATTCAAATATCTAAATTTAACACAATGCAGATTATACCATTTTGATCCATACCTTCAACTTCAACACACAGTCCACTTGGAATGTAGAGCAACATCAACAAGTGGAGACTGATCAAACAAAATTACATTAAATATCACTTTGCTCGTTCGTAATCACACAAATGAAGAAGACGTAATTTTCCCGACCCTGAGGTAGGGTAACTTATGATTACAACAATCATATTTACATGACACCGAAGAAACTGCAGATATGGAGTTTGTGCAACATAAATATAACAGAATCTGCATCACCAAAAAGAGGATGGTTTCTATCAACTAGCAGAGCAGTTTAATGCATTTCATATGTATCTTGTACACTGCATAGTATGTATTCTTCGCTAGTAAATAGAATATATGTATATGCAGTTACCTCATTCTGCAAGACACGCGCGTTGACAACTAGCAATGCATATACAATATTGTCCTTCATCAACTGCTTCACAACAAGGATTAGTTTTGCTAATCAAATGAGGGCTTCTTCCTGTTGGTGACCGGTTCGCAAAAATGTCAGATCAAGTGAATAGTTCATTCATTTTTATTTGGAATTTGGATACTTATACACCAGTTTCAGCAACAATTTACCTGTTTTTAAATTCAGGGCCATGTCCGTAGCTTCTGTTATGTTGATAACTGCTACTAGTACTTGGTATGTTGTATTGAGCTAACTCATTATTCACTCGAGAAAGAAGCTTCTCAGAGTGCGCTAACCTTCTGCTAAGATCAACATCACCTAATTTTGTTCTCTTCTCCTGAGATCAGGAAAGGTACAGCGCGTCAGAAATGAGAAAATATCATTTTGCGAACAAATATACAACTATAGAATGCAGATGCATGCCTTGATTTTCAAGGTCTGATGATATGGCGACTGGACATGGTGTGTTTGAAGGAGTGTTTTCACCATCTCATCCAGTTCTGCAATTTTCCTCTTTAGATTGATCTTGTCCGTCTATACAAAACAGAAGGCACAATACTGAAAAAGAATTTATTTGTTTTGCAAGACTTAAACCCAAATTAATATAATCGATTAAATAAACATAAATGATGCTCCAGGAATACAAGTTCAAATCTAAAGCCGCATATATAAGTAGAAATCATCCACACCTTCAACATGTCATTCTGTGCTGTAAGTAATTGATCTCGCTCTCGAAGTTGTTCCACAGTCATCTGGTTGGAAAGTAAATCTGCTTCCTTCTTATTTATTTCTGATATGCAACTACAGAAGTACGAAATATATGGAAACAGAACAGGTGAAAATATTAGCACACGAGTAAAAATAGTCACAAATATTACTGACTGATATGTCTTATCTTAAACGATACATAATAACTTATAATCAATATAGGATTCCTTAGCAATACTATAGAACTCTAAAAGTACAAGGCATCATAAAGACTACCAAGGATTGGTACCAGCAGCTATAACATATTAACATTTTATATTATGATATGGAAACTGTGAAGAAGAAAGCACTTTGGTGTTGGTATGGAATCACTCTTGGATATAGATAACTACACTCATTCTACTTCTACTAGAAAACATGTGACCCCCAACTATGTGAAAATCTCAACTTACTATCAAAGCAACCAAAATTATAAACAATCCTAAGAAGGCTTATATTCAGGAGGATCTTTAGAAGATGCAAATTGTGGACCTAGAAACACCCTCTTCTAATGTAAATTTGAGTTTGTCTAACATAGGCCATTAGCTCCAACACCTGTTTGGCAAAAAATCATTCAGCAAGATGTTGAACAACTTCAACATGACATGGGGTGTTAACCCATGACTAACAAGGGATGTGAAAATTTCAACTTACTATCAATGTGATAAAAGTTAGACACCATCTTAAGAAGGTGTATGCAAAGTACCGACCCAGAAATACCCTCTTCTAATAATTGAGTTCATCTAACATATAGCTTAACACCTGTTTGGCGAAAAATCTTTCAGCAAGATATAAACCTTAACTCAAAGGACAATGATTCTAATAGCCACTCAAGCTTACAACGGAAGAGTAACATGGATATGCGTAGTGGGTGGTTAATAAACCTTGCATCTACCCTTTCTCTTATACAGATGATTGGAAATTGACACAATCAATAAAGCCAAAACAGTGTTCCAAAAGCTTTCCTACGTAAATGTTAGACAAACTACAATAACTTGCATTTAATTTGTACTAACTTATTTTTAGTATTTCATTTACAACCTGAATCAAATTGATTACAATTTTTTTAATTTCTGTATGTGCGATTCCATCCACACTTGTTTACCACTTTTACATATTTGGTTCAACAATTAGTTAAATTGAAAAAGTGACTAACCTCTCTCTTTCCTGGATTAGATCATTGATCTTTTTCCGTAAGTTGAGAATTTCTTGCTCCTATGTACAAAAAAATATATAATTAGAATGGAAGTTAATCTAGGTATTCACGCAAATATATTATAGAGAGTGACACTTAATTCAAAATCTCTTCATCAAAATTCCAACCTTTGCTTGGAAGTCTTCTGTTTGCTGTTGAGCCTCCTCCACTAGTTTTTGGACCTGGTGCTTGTTTATCAAGTTCTAAAATATACAACAATAAGTGAAAATTAAATTATGCACCTCTGAATATTCATGCTTCAAGATGATCATATGAGACTTACCGCATAGTTAGTCATATCCAATTTGACCCCAAGTAAATCCCGTATCACATCATGTGTCATGCTTTCAGCTGCGGCCAGCCTAGTATTCAACATGCATACCTGATTCAATGAAGATTCAATTAATACATTTCATTGGTCCATGATAGTGTCAGTACTTTGTACTATAGACAATTTGCTTCAGTATGTGCGCATGTATAATCTGGCTTTGGTTTATTATCAATGCAAGTATTTTAGAAACTAGAAAAGATGATAGATGTTTTCAAGTAACAAAATGTAAGTCTTGGTGCAAGTGCATATAAATCATGGCTTCAATAGGAAAGAATCTCTCCTTCTCCCCCATCCCTCCTAGGATCATGTTCTCATAACTTTCTCATATGCAATTGTGAAGGTCCAAATGTTTATTAATAATAAAAGCTAAGCAAGACTACTTAACCTCTTTCTGTCGACAGACCACCAGTGCCTCCAGCTCTTCTATGCGACGCCTGGCCATTGACAATTCCTGATCCTTCTCCAAGTTCATCTGCTGAACCAAACCTGCAATGCATCTGAATGGCGAGCTGGAACCCCTTGTCCTCACTGGGATTTTCTCAGTAGTATCAGATGTTGGTGCTGCAGATGTAGAGTTTGAGATATCTGTTTTTACTTCATGAACCATAGCCTCCAAAGTTTTGTACTGTCCAAAGGGTGTGGATGGATGAGAGATTTAATTTTGAGATAGACATGTAAGGAGACTGTAATGCCACAGCTAAAAGTGACAAAATACCTATATAAAATTAGCAAGATTAATTGACATATCGTACCTTTTGCTGGTACTGTGATGCTTGCGCTTCAGCATGCAATACAAGCTCAGAGATATACTCTTTACACTGTTTGATCTACAAACATAAAAAAGAATTTTCCCTCAGAGCAGGTGAAAAGGATATAATCTAAAAGCCATTGCAGTAGTTGATAAACATCCGAGTAAAATTGCAAGCCACAACAAACTCAAGGCCTCACCTCTCTTTCCTTTTCTTCTCTTTCATCTTCTAGAAGTTGTATCTGTTTACGTGCCTCCTGAAGTTCCACTAGTCCATTGTGGAGTTGCCTGCATCATAATTATTTCTTTGAATAAATAAAGTAATAACAGAAACTTGGTTCATTATCTATAAAGATAGTAGCACTCAACCTAGACATTTGATGATTGATTTGCTCAACATTTGGGTTTTCTGAATCCACAACTTCAGTGAAATTTTCGACAGTAGTTAATCTCTGCCGAAGAGCCTGCAGTTCGAGTTCTAACGAATCTCTCATCATCTGATGTTTTTCTACCTCATCATTCATTTCATACACCTAATAAAACAAGCAGATCTCAATTAGTGTAATGAGTAGCCAAAGCACCCAAAAGCATACCAACAAGTCCCAAGTCACACAACTAATAAGAAACTGTCCTGCATTTGTACTTTAAAGAAGACTTTTACATCTTAATGCTCAGAGAAGTTTAGACTAATAGGTCTGCAACAAGTAAATGCATGATGGACTAACCTTTTTCTCCAATACATTTATGGTAGACTCCAGCTCCTCAACAGAATGTTCTAAAATCTTAACCTCCTCTTCCTTCTGTTCAGCATATACCTTACTTGCTTCTGACTCCTGAAAAAAGTTAGTGACCAAATTAAGTTTTTAAAAAAAAAAAATCCACTGCTAGTTCAGTTGCTTGTAGTCACTAAATATCATGTCAACTGCCATGAACAAGAAAAGGAGTCCATAACTACATACCTGGCGAGCTTCAACAGCAATAGCTTCATTTTCATCAGCTAATGCACATACCATCTCAAACTTATCATTCAGGGATCGAACTTCTTCACGGAGATGGTCTCTCTCGCTAGTGACCCTTCTCAAATCATCTTCAATGTCTTCAATTGACAATATCAACTTTCTTTCCATTGAAGAGGTCATGTGAAGAATTTCTTTCTCCAGACTTCTGATCACTTCCTTCTGCTCTTCACATTGCTCTTCAGCTTCAGTTTTTTTTGTATATAGATCATTTAAAAGCACTCTCAATTCCACATTCTGGTCTGACAAGGCATCTAATGCTTCTTTAGCCTGCTCAAGATCTGAATTTGACATGAGCAAAGTATTTTCAGTATCCGCTAGATGACCTTCAAGCTTTTTGTGTTGAACCAGCATTTCATCTAGCTCTCTACTTTTCATCTCAAGTTCATGCCGCACTTGGTTTAAAGCTGAAATTAACTTTTCAGTGTCATCTTTAATGTCTTTTGTACTTGAGGTTGATTCCTGGAGTAAGGTGAAATCAAAAAGTAAACCCTCTAGTAAAACTTCTTTCCTTTCCAGTTCCTTTTTAAGCGCTAAATTCTCGTATACCAGATTCTCACGGCATGCTTCTGCCTCTCCCTCTTCTAGATTTTTTACCCATTTTCTCTGACCTGTTTCTTCTATCCACTTCTGTGCAGTAGACATGATATCATTCTTACCAGCTCTTTGTAGTTTATCATTAACTGAATGGCATACTTGCTCTCTTGATTGATGGTTCTCACATTCTGTATTAGAGGTTGGGACTTTACTAAGTTTGCCTGCATGGCACTGGAACAACACAAATAAAGTAATACCTTTCACCAATATCTCAGAATAAACATTTTCCAATGATGATCTCAAGTTGCAAATGCTGTACATGGCGTCTCTTCCAATTGATAAGACGTCAGAATATATCAGCTTCAATTTCTCCTCCACATCTTCTTGCATTTTCTGAAATGATCCCTCAAGCAAAGACATGGAATTTGCTATCTCCACCAAGCTATGATCAACTTGTTCCTGCAGTATTTCATTCTCACCATCTTTCAAATGTATTGAAGACCTAAGCTGTTCGATTTCTTCACTCAAGGTGGCTCTTTCTACCATCAAATCCTCTCCAACTTGCTTCCACATGCCAGTAAGTTGTTTTGCATTTGCATTTTCTTTCAACAATGCATTTAACATTAAATCAGCTTCTTGCATGGTTGCATGAGCTTCCTCAAATTTGGTAAAGAAACTGCTGGTGTGATTGAATTGCCCATCAACAACCAACTGCATATAAGAGATCGTGCATAACATTTAAGAACACTGATCTTTATAAAGCATTTTAAAACCTTATTATCATTAAGCCATTAAAGAGCAGAAAATTATTTAGTTCATTGTAAAATTTAGTTTGGCTATGAAATAAATAGTATATTTAAAATAAAATAAAAAATAGTTACCTCTCTCATATTGTCGTAGCCTTCATTAGCTTCTTTTGTCCTCGATTCAAAAGATGGAAACACTTTGCTCGTTTCTGCCATCCATCAAAAACCCAATATATGTTTTTTAAGTAGAAGTTTATGACAGCTATTTACAAAATGCAAGGCAATAAACGTGGCAAACAACATACCTTCCGTAAAACAACAGTTATCAATACCCTTATCATTGATAAGTGTGGCTAACTGAACATATAGTTTCTTGAAAGCACTACATGCCACCTCCAATTCCATCTTCAGGCAGAAAAATGTTGTTTCATCTGGACCTGACTTTTTCAAAAGCTTTGCTGAGTCTGTATCTTGATGATCAGAAAAATTTAATGATTCTCCTTTGTCCAATATCTCTTCAGAGAATTTTTCTGGTGATTGGAAGTAGCACTCTGAAGTAGATCCTTCCAGCTTATTTCTTGAAGCAATACTTTCAGTTGAAATATCAAAGCTAGATGTTGAACTATCAGCAGTCCATGAATCTTCTGCCGCAGAATCTTCATCTACTAATGGATAGCGACATGACTTTTCTTTTGTACTAATGTAATCTTCCATGAAATACAGTCTGTCACCTACTTTTGCAAGTTCATCTCGTATCTGAAATAGCATGTCAGAATGGCTATCACACTTCAAAACTTTATGCCCTTCTAGTTGTAAATGTTTATAATTGTTTTTTATTTCCTTTATGTTCTTCCTCATTTCGTGAACTTCTTTGACCATGTCTTGAACTAACTCCCCATATTCAGAAGAAGTCTTTTGAATGTCGGTTTGGAGAGATTTTATATGCATTTCAGCATCAGCATAAAAGACGTTAATAGCTTCCATGGACCCCAACACTTCTAACTGTGTCAACCCAATTTGAGCTTTAACATCCTCCAGTGGAGCAGCAGCATTCGCTTCAGGAATCAAATTACTGCCCGTTCCAGAAGATATAGCTAAATCTGACAACAGAATATCTCTCTCAACATCATCTTTGTTAGCAATGGGGAGACGGTCAGATAGCCATTTCACTACAAGGAATGCAGCATTGGAACGTCTTTCTCCTTCAGTAATCTCATCCTCTTTGCATTTCAATTTACCCTCTAGCATCTTTATTGCATTTATCTTCTCATCCAACAACATGCTTAACCTGATTGTCTCTTTGGTGATTTCATTGTCTTCTACTTGCTGGAATTCATTTAAAGCCATTGCTGCCCCCTTAAGGGAACTCAATTTCTGCTCCATCTCCATCACCATCTTTTGTGCATCTTCTAAGCTCTTCTGCAGAAGTAGAATTGTTTCTTCCTTCTCTACACAGACTCTGGCAGCCCTCTCAATATGTTCACTAATCCAAACATTACCTTGAGGAAATGAATGAGCAATGCTTTCAATATGTCTAGAGGCATCTTTAATGGATCTAGAACCATCTATGATAAAGCTGGTAAGCTCCAGTATAGCCCTATCCCACTCCCCAGAAAGCGCCCTTATTTCCTCTTCTTTAGCTGCTATGCCGCTCCTCAATCTTGTATTTTCTTGGGTCATGCAAGACAACTGTTCTTGAAATTCTACCTGCAGGGAGGAAACCTCTTCCTGTAAATGAAGAATTGTTCTTGCAGTCTCCATCTCTACCTGTTCACAGACCAAGTCAACTTGGTTTTGTTGAGACAAATGTGTAGCCTGGTCTTCTTCATATTGGCTGTTAAGTAATTTAGTTTTCTCAAGGTCCTTGCTCAATTTGTCAAGCTTGGCTTGCAATGCCTTGCCATCAATTCCTTTGCTATTTTCCATTACCAGGTCCTTGTTTTGCTTTTCTGAGACATCAAATGCCAGAGAGTGACTGTTGAGTTTATGAACACATTGCCTTTCTACCTTGTCCTTGTCACTTAACATCTCCATGTATCTGCGATTTTCTTCTTGCATGTGTTGCAGCTCTTTAATTAGACAAAGCTGCTCAGATTCCAATGCTTCAATCAATGATCTAGCATCCATCAACTCCTTTTCAGCAACACTAAGAGCATCACCCATATTCTGATAGCTTTTATTCTGTAAGGCATCGTCTGTCTCCCCAACATTGTTCAGGAAATGGCTTTGTTGAGGTTGTAGGGCATTGTCTGTCTGCGTATAAGATGTCATATCATCTTCTGTATCACCTCTTGTTGATAAGGTTTCAACCTGCAAAATTTATAACCTTTTAGTAGTCAAAAGGAAAAATAAGAAAGAAAGCAACATTGAAATTAACATAAACAATTTGACCTTAAAGAAAGAAACATTCCATTCATACCCTTACATTAAGCCATTGTAATGATAGTTAATTGGTTTTTTTTTTTTTTTTTTGGTGTTCCCTTTCTTCTCAAGAGTCATAAATTTTGCATGAATTGTTTTTAGTTGAAGAATCAGAAAATGGATTCTGTATTTTCTGTATTGATCTTACAAGAGAGAGCTCTATTTATAGAGCTAATCCAAGAAAGAGATTTACTACAATGACCCTACCTTATCTACTATCCTATCTACACCATATCATCTATCTTATCTACAATCTAACACTCCCCTCAAGCTGGAGCGTATAGGTTATATGCGCCCAGCTTGTTACAAATATAGTCTATGCGAGGCCTTCGGAGAGATTTGGTGAAAATGTCTGCTAGCTGGTCTTTGGAGTTGACAAAGCTAGTAGTAATGCACCCTGACATAATCTTTTCTCTGATGAAGTGACAATAAATC
>JAYMTK010004868.1:0-10733 GCA_036897405.1 Pelargonium myrrhifolium | reverse complement strand
TCATTTTTTTTCTCTTTCTTCTTGCACTTTCTCGGGTGTAACCCACTTTTTGGCTAAATTTGCTTAGTGGGGGACAAGTTTGAGTAGTTTTGGGTGTATTTTATGTTTTTATGGGTTTATGTTTTTGGAGGGAAGAGAATAATTAGAGCTTGGTTAAGTGTATTGGCATTCTTGACTGGGACATTATTGGTTTTTGGGTTTGTGAAACCGGGAAGGAGAAGCTGAAGCAAGGGAAGGAGAAAGCCATTGAAGCTAGCCATTGGAGCTGAAGCTTTGACAAAAGTTCAGCTCGTTTTTGGACTTCCATCTTGTAAACGTTCTTTTCCTTGTAAGTTTGATTTTAGTGTTGTTAATATTTTGAAGTTTGTATTGAAGATTTTGATGTTCTTGAATGAAATGGTTTCCATGTTCTTCATTTGTGTTATTATCTTGAATATGAGCTAAGTTTAGGTTGTGGAGGCATGTTGATAATATAGCCCCGAAATGTCGGGATGAAATACTTGTGTTGGTTTATTGTTGAATATCCGAAGGTTCTTGCTTAATGCTTGTAGTGTGAGTTGATCAATTACATTACATGATCGCTTTGGTTGCTTGCTTCTTAGACATAAGGGCTTCAATCATAGAAAGAACCTAAGGAATTGAGATTAGTCACTTGTAGGTAAAAATGCTTGTGAGGTCTCTTTGACTCCAATATTCGGGTTTATTGCTAGCTAGTTAATCGCAACTTAACGTGACTTAGAGTTGTTATTAACTAGTTAAGTTTGTAGTTACCTTTGACAAAAGGAACTCAATACGTTGAATAAGAGTTTATTTGACGAGAACACCAACCTCGTTATTTTATCCCACATGTCAAGTTATATTAGAAGCATTGCCTCCACGTCGTTCTCATTTGTGTTTAATCTCGTGTTTTAATTAATTGTAGTGTTTATTTTGATATTTGTATGATTTCGTCACCAAACACACACAAAATTCTGATTTCCCCCTTTTTGTAGTTAAGTGAATTCTTGTCATAAGCCTATATTCTAAGAGTAGTCCCTGTGGATTCGATACTCTAGCTCTCACAAGCTTATTATTACTTCGGCACATTCGGTATACTTGCCGAAAGCGTGTCAATAACATAACATTGCATGACTACATAATTCATATTAATTTGTTCTTCAACTCATGTATAGAACATATGTTCTTTGTCACTTGAAGAAATAAGATAATAACACAGATATTTCAACTACTTTTGATGCATAACCAACTGGTTCTGAAGCTTGAGCGTCCATCATTTTTTGTTAGGATATAATTCTTGATGTATATAAAAGCATGCATAACATGAGTATTATGTAATGTTAAAGTTGGTAGTTCCTTGTTGATAGACAATGATGAGCATGTCCAAAACTTATATATAAAGTTTTAAATTGTTATTCCAAATATTTATTCATCACCGACCACCCAATCTGGAATCACTCTTTCAACAACCACTAAAGAACCTCCCATTTGACAATGTCTTCATTGATTGTGAAAATCTCGTTCCTCAATTTCACTACAGAAATAATGAACATGAAGAATATGATAAAGAGTTCTTGGATTCAATTATTGTTGATCCCTATTGAGTGTTTCATCATACATGCTTTTGAACATCCCTATGACTACAATAGTCTTAAAAAATCTCTGATCGAGAAGACAATATGAAGAGGATAGCATATCAAGCATCTGATTGTCATGAAGTGTTATTTGTGCAGCGGACTTGGACAATGCCACCACAAATACATGTGTAATCGAGTTGAATCAAGCTTAAATCTATTAAGGTCGGCTCAAAACTTTTGTAATCGACTTGAGTTTGGTTCGAGCTTGAACAAGCAAGTAAATTAGGGTCAAGTTCAACTTGGTAAAAAAATAGCCGAGCTCCAGCTAGCCTTAGCTCAGCTAGTCTCGATTCCCTGTCAAATTATCATAAATGTATTTTCTATGCAGACACTTATGTTCTACATAAAAACATAGAGATTTTAGATACAGACAATATATTATGCTACATAGGGTATGACTAGTACAATTTATTAGGAGGAGCTGTCAATATCATACCCAAGAATGATTGACACTCTGTCAACTCCCTTCCTTTTTTTATCTAAATAAGCATAATAGTATAAGTGAATGATTAAATGTAGATTAATTAGTACTTGATACATCATGTATTCAAATTTATAAACCATTATATTAAGTAATTTTTACTTTTACAAATTTTGAGAAAATATGATGAAACAAATGAAAGTAACAGATGGAAATTTTGGTAAAAGCAAATTCATTGAGTTGTATATTACGGCAAGTGGTTCATTGGTAACATTTATACAAGATTTTAGAACACTTATTGAAGTAGTAATTGTTTGGTAACAAAAGCAATAAAAAATAGTTTAATATTAATTATGCTAATATTTTATAAACTTATAATTACAGAATCCATTTTTTAAGAATAATCAATTAACGTAACACACACATATGTGTGTGTTGTGTCTCCTATTTGTGGGTGACAATTACAGATTTAATTGGTACGTTGATTAAGAGAAGCAAAATCAATTGAAAACTATTTTGAGGTTAACATATGAGCAATTAGAGACGATGTATAATTTAAGATGGGGATTGGATGGATTGTGGCTTGACTTAGTTTATTGTCGGTTAGCTACTTTGATTCAACTAGGGTCCAACCCTTAGTAGTCTTGTCATTATGTGGTTTTGGTATTTTCTAAATGTGAAATGACTTTTTAAAATTGTATAATGACAATTATTTTGTTATTGGAGAATTAAAAAGATTCACTTATGAATGGTCAAACACTTCATTCATACTTAAATATGTATTAAAAGCATTGAATACAACTGTGTAAAAGAAATAAAGAAATCTATCAGATTATTCTGCCACTTATTTATCATTATAGACATTGTATTTTGTTGTTCAATCTGTACGGTGAAAAACATCAATTTCCAAGTTTCAGTCCTACTAATCACATTAAGATGAAAAATGCTATTTTATGTTTGTTGTCTGCATATCAAATTAAGAATTAGATTGTTGGATAAGATAAAATAATAGTAAGAATAATATATATTTAACTTATAAAGCGAGTGTAAAGGTTGTGAAACCTTGTTTGAGAACACTTTTAGTCGTACCAATGTAAGTCAAGCTATATATAGATTATAATTACAAATAACCACCAATATCAAAAACAGAATGCTTAATTTACGATTAACAATGTGTGTCACCTTCCTTTTCTTCTTCATATGTTTTTTTGTTTAAATACTAACGATTGCAGTAGTTCAATTCCAATCCTCACTCACACACAAAAATAGTTTGAGTCGAGATAAATAAGTAATAAATGTAAAAACATCAGTTACTTGTTTTTTACATTATAAAACAAACATGTAAAGTTGGTTCAAGACCATACAACTGAAAGATGATATTTGAGTAACAATTAGAATTAGTAGATCTCTTCAGAAAGAGTAAAATATGTTTTACTTTAATTTGTATGTTAATTTTTTTTATAAAGAAAGAAACTCTTTGTTCATTAAAGTTTATTGAAAATTTGGCCCGTTCATTTGAATACAAAGATCCATATTTTATACAAGAGTCTACCATTGACGAATGATGAACATGGTTCTTCACTAGCCGACCCAGAGCCGTTCATTGTCATGAATTTGTAGATGGAATGATAATCTCATGATTATAGTTTCTGTACAATTTAAGTTAATTGCTATTGGAATATATATATATATATATAGTTTATATTGTTTTAGATTGACATTTCTTCTCATTTGAATGTAATAGTATCAACAACTTGAATTTGATTAATATTTACTTTTGTAGATATCATTTTGAAGAGTGCATGGAGTCTTGTACATAGTTTTTCTCAGTATTAATTGTTTGTTCAAATTTATGAGAATGACACAATGATACAATTACATGCTTGAAAACCATCTATTAAAAGATGTTAGATAATTATAATTTTAACTCCTTAAACATCTTAAGAATATGATAACATACAACACCTACAGAAAAATCTACAAATGAATATTAGGAATAATAAAATAATTGACAACACATCAATTAAAATTTTGTCATACAATAAAATTAAATAGGACAAATATTTTTCATACCCCATGGCCAAATAAGTATTTATGATTAGGCCTCTATTAAGGGTATGTTTTTTTTTTAGCATGTTGTACTTATAAAATTGTTATTCAGGATTGAGAACCTTTAATGCTGGTTAAAACTTGTTTTTGGAGAATTAAAAAAATTATCTTATGAATGGTCAAACGCTTCATGCATGCTTAAATATATATTACAAACATTATTGTCAACATATCAAATCTAAGAATCAAATTGTTAAGAGAATATAAAATAATAGTAAGGGTAATATATATATTTAACTTATAAAGCGAGTGTAAAATTGGTCACACCTTTTTTTAGAACACTTTTATTCATACCAATATAAGTCATGCTATATATAGGTTACGATTACAAATAGCCACCAAAATCAAAAGCACAATGCCTAATTTACGATTAACACTTTGTGTCACCAACTTTTTCTTTTTCGTCTATTTGTTTGTTTTAATACTAGCGGTTGCAGTAGTTTCATTCCAATCCTCACTCACACACAAAATAGTTTGAGTAGAGATAAATAAGTAATAAATGTAAAAGCATCAGTTACTTGTTTGTTACATTTCAAATATATATATATATATATATATATATATATATAAAGTTGGTTCAAGACCATACAATTGAAGAAATGTATTTGAATAACAATTAGAATGAGTAGATCTTTCTTCAGGAAAAGTGAAATATGTTTTACTTTAATTTGTATATTGATTTTGTTATAATGAGAGAAACTCTTGGTTCATTAAAGTTTATGGTAAATTTGGCACGTTTATTTTGATTAACTGTTTGATGGGATGATATCGTAATGCTGAATGCGAAATTATATAAACATATTTTAACTGTTTTGATATTCTTTTCATATCCTTGGTCTAATTTAAAAGACCATCTCATTAGGGTTGTGGGTGGATTATTGATGTAAACTTTAAACATTCAAAAACAAAAAGCATCATTTAGTTGCATATCGCATATCACATTTCAAAACATAGATATACAGTTTATTCAAGACCATATCATTGATGAAGTCATTTGAATAAAAATTAGAAAGAGCAATCTTTCATTTCTCAGTAAGAGTTAAATATGCCTTCCTTTAATTTGTATATTGATTTTGTCATAATCAGACACTCTTAATTCATTACATTGTTTTGTAAATTTCGTCCATTCTTTGTAAGTAACACCTATATGGGATGACAACCTAACAATGAGTGTGAAAATAAATAAACATATTCTATATTTTTGTTATCAACTTTTCATTGCGTTGGTTCAATTTTATAGGTCATCTAAGAAGGTTTGTTGGATGTATTGTTGATTGTAACCTTATACATTCAAAAACAAAAGCATCAATTAGTTGTCTTTTACATTTAAATACAAAGATGTATAGTTCATTCAAGAGCATATTATTGACAAATGATGATCATGGATCTACACCAGCCGACCCGGAGCCTTTCATTGTCATGAATTGCTTGATGGGATTACAACCTCATGATTATTGTTTGAATTATATGTACTTTTGGTATCCTAACTTATGCGTGAAACCAAATCTAGTACCTAAAACAGCAGTAGGCAAATGATAGAAACAATTGTGATTTGTATTCATGTTTAATGAGGTATAAATACATAACAAATGTGATATGACTCCTAAACAAGAGGAGATTCAAATTACAAACTAAATGATCTCCAAGAATAAAGGAGAATCAATAACAAGTAACAACTATAGAGTTTTGTTTCAATTATAATACAACTCTCATTAACAGAATGTGCTATGTACTGATACGCCCCCGCAAGTTGGAGATTGTGTCAACGATCTTCAACTTGGGCAAATGACGAAGAAAAGCCAGACGAGGTAGCGGCTTGGTGAGATTATCCGCGAGTTGATTAGCAGCGTGAAGATGTTGTATAGTGACAGAATTCTGCAAGACTTGATCACGAACAAAATGAAAATCAACCTCTATATGTTTCATACGGTTATGGAAAACTGGGTTTTGACTGAGATATGTCACTCCTACATTGTCACAGTAAATGATGGGGGGTTTGGGAAGCATAATATGAAGTTTAAGAAGCAGTTTTTGATCACAATTTACCTCCGCTAGAGCAGATGCAACAACACGATACTCAGCCTCTGTTGACGAGCGAGCGACAGTCCGTTGCTTCTTGGAACACCAACTGATAGGATTTTGACCAAAATACAAAATGTATCCAGAAGTGGAGGTGCAGTCATTGACATCACCAGCCCAGTCAGCATCCGAGAACATGAAAAGACCAATACATGTATGTTTGGTAAGTTTGAGACCATAAATTTTTGTGTGTTGGAGATAACAGAGCAATCTCTTAGCAAGGGACCAATGATTGGAGGTTGGTGCATGCATAAACTGTGAAATTTTGTTCACAGCAAAACTAATATCCGGCCGAGTAAGAGATAAATATTGCAATTTACCAATAACTTGTCGAAACCGCGTAGCATCAATTGGAGGGGTTCCATCATTAAGAGAAAGAGATGTGTTAGAGCTCATGGGAGTATAAACACCTTTGCAATCAGTCATATTATAAGCAGCAAGAATTTCAAATATGTATTTTGCTTGAGAAAGCACAAGTCCATCACTGTGATGTAAAACTTCAACACCAAGAAAATAATGAAGAAGGCCAAGATCTTTGATTGAAAACCTAGATGCCATAGCATGTATAACATCTCGTATGAGCAAGGAGCAATTACCAGTGAAAATTATATCATCAACATAAACGAGTATATAAATTGTATTACAACCGTCATGTCGAAAAAATAAAGAGGAGTCAGAATGTGATTTCTGAAACCCTATTGTAATCAAGAATTGTTTGAGATCAGAGTACCATGCCCTTGGGGTTTGCTTTAGACTATATATGGACCGTTTCAGCCTACAAACTTGGTGAGGAAAATCGAGATGCTAATATCCTGGTTGTTGTCGCATATACACCTCCTCGTCAAGATGTCCTTGCAAGAAAGCGTTATTCACGTCGAGTTGATGGAGTTTCCAACCATGTTGAATAGCAAGAGACAATATGAGATGAACCGTGACCGATTTGATGACAGGACTAAAGGGAGAACGATAGTCAACTCTGGGCCTTTGGGCGAACCCCTTAGCTACAAGGCATGCTTTGTATCGGTCTACCGTTCCATCTGGTTTTGTTTTGATGCGGTATAACCATTTGCAATTGATAACATTCTGCGATGGGTGAAGATCAACTAATTCTCAAGTATGATTGTTCATTAATGCAACAAACTCAATTTTCATTGCCTCTCTCCACTGTGAACTTTTTTGGCTTGGTTAAATGTGTTAAGCAAGGGTTCACTAATGGTTTGGGTTAAGTAGTCAAAGATAGGTTTAGGTTTAAAGATATTGTTGCGAGATCGGGTCACTGGAAGAGAAGGTGCAACCGGTGCGATGGGTTGAGGTGATATGGGACTGGAATTTGGTGAGGCTGGTTGAGTGTTGTCTAGTATAGATGTGGATGGTGGTGAGGAAAGGGGGAGAATGGTGATGTGGTGCTCACTGTGAAGTGTGGTAGTATGAGAAGGTGAGGGACATGAAACTAAAGGAGAGGAAGGCATTTGAGAAGGGGTCGAAGTACCTGAGTAGGTGGTGGTTGCGGGTGGTGCGGCCGGATTAGACGGAGTTGTCGGAGAAGGCCCTGTGTCAAACGTGGACTGAGACACTATAATCGGCGGCGGGATGTCATGCAAATGAGGTGGCATGAAAGCTGAGGCTGAGGAATTGCTATGGCCGGAATCCAAGTCATCCCATTGGAGTGTTGAGATGCAATGTTTATGGTGAGCAAAAATGTTCTTGTAAGGAAACTGATTTTCATAAAAAATAATATCTCTTGAGATAAAAATCTTGTTTGTTTGAGGGTCAAAACATTGGTGACTGTGGTGAGTTTTGGAGTAGCCAAGGTAGATACACGGAGTGGATCGAGGCTCTAGTTTGTGTTGAGCATATGGTTTAAGCCATGGGTAACACAAACAACCAAACATACAAATATTTGAATAATTTGGATGATCGCCAAAAAGTCTTTGATAAGGAGAGTCATTAGCTAATGTGGCTGTAGGTAGACGGTTAATTAAAAACACTGCATGTTGACATGCAAAAGACCAAAATTTGGAAGGCATGGAAGCTTAATGGAGAAGGGTTTTACATGTTTCAACTATTTGGCGATGTCGACGCTCGGCTATGGCTACACGTTGTGGTGTGTAAGGTGGAGACATGGAGTGTTCTATACCATGAGAAGAAAATTTTGGCTTTAAACCTTGAAACTCACCACCTCCATCAGTGTAGAGAGATAAAATTTTTGTTTCAAAATGTCTCTCAACAAGAGTTTGAAACTCTTCAAAAAGTTTTTTAACTTCATTTTTATGTTTCAGCGTATATAGCCAGATATATTTTGTAAAATGATCAACAAAAATTACATAATATAACTTTTTATCAAATGACAAAATAGGTGATGGACCCCAAAGATCACTAAAGAGTGTTTGTAAAGGTCTTGTGCTCACAAGAGTATTTTGAAAAAATGGAAGCTGATGAATCTTATTCGATAAACAAGAATTACAATAATCAAACTGTTCAGAATTAGAGTGTGGAAGAGAAAATTTATTTAAAACTGTTTGAAGCACTCTTTTATTGGGATGACCAAGTCGCCGATGCTATAGTAATTTGGAATTTGCCTTAGCAAAATACGATTGAGAAATTGGTGAGCTCAGACGTTGTACACAATGCCACTCGTAAACTCCTTGTCTATTCCGACCGGATTCCAACAACTCCCCTGTACTCAAGTCCTTCACAAAAAAATGGTGAGGAAAAAATTCAACTGAGGTGAGATTGTCTTTACAAAATTGTGAGACTGATATAAGATTACGTTTGATATTTGGTGCACACAAAGTATTTGACAATATAAATTTTTTGTTTGATGCATGTAAATGAACAGAACCAATATGTGTGATAGGAATTGTTACCATCACCCATAGCTATTTCTTCAGGTCCGTGATATCCTTGAGGTTGTTGAAGGGTTTGAGCATCAGTTGTCACATGATGAGATGCTCCAGAATCAAGGATCCACGATGAGTCTGACAATGTGGATGCAAAATTCACTTTAGCTTCAACATGATCATGGGAGAATGTACGACAAACATTAGCGGTGTGACCGATGCAACCGCAAAGCTGACAACAAGGCGAGGTTGTTGAGATGAACGCCATTGTTGTGTTTGTTGAAGAGGAGGAGGAGGTGCACGCCATGGTTGTGAAGCTGACGGTATGTTTCGTCAAAAATTTTGTGGACGCCATGATTGATTTGGTTGTTGTCCACGTCTGATATTGGTGCGATGAGGAACGACTTTTTTTGCCATAGCTGTTGTGATAGGGGCTGCAGATTTCTTGGAATCTGTATGATTAAGAAAGATCTCCCGGTTACGTAACTTGTCAAATAGTTCTTCATAAGACACTGTTGTGTCTCGGGCTTGGATTGCTGCTACTGTTGAGTCATATTCCATTTCGAGTCCTGTGAGTATTTTGACAACAAGTTCTTCATTTCGTATTGGAGCTCCAGTTACGGCTAGTTCATCAGCAATGTGATGAACCTCTCGCATGTATTCGGATATTGTTTTAGCATCTTTGTCAATGAATGCGAGAGATGTGCGAAGACTAATGACTCGAGTATGCGATTTATTTCCATACAAGGTGTGCAAAGCCTTCCAAGCTTCATTAGAAGTAGTTGTTTTGGTGATGGTGGATGTGATTATAGAATCAACATAAGCCATCAAAGCATTGCGGAACCAGACTCGGTAGGTAGGGTTTCGTATTTGTTGATTGTTGGTGGTGATAGTTTTCGGCGGAATGGTCACTGTATCATCCAAATATGAGAAAACATCATGACCATACATTAGCGACTCAACTTGTGCTTTCCAATTAGCAAAGTTGGTTGGGCTAGTGAGCTTTAGTGGCAATTGGGAGATGGGGTTGAATTGAACAATATGGTTGGTGCTTTGAGAAGGAATGGTGGAATCAGTGGGATTCACTATTGTTGGGTTGTTTTCATTGGCCATGGAATGAATTTGAAGGAGTGATAGTTTTGAGCACGTTATACTTACTAAATTGTTATTCAGGACTACAAGAAAATTGACTTTAGGAGACGGCCAAAAGCGGTCTCCTATGTCGAATTCGGTCTCCTATAGGGTTAAAAAGCGGTCTCCTAAAAATCCGTCTCCTATGATGAACTTTAGGAGACGGCCTTGTCTTAGGAGATCGTCTTTGGTCGTCTCTTATAGCATAATGTCATAGGAGACAGTTTTCCAGCCTATCTCCTATATTAAATACTCATAGGAGACGATTTTTAGACCGTCTCCTATACTTACCCTCATAGGAAACCGATTTTAGTCCGTCTCCTATGACTGAAACTTCAAATTTCATTCTTCAACCAAATTATTTCAACCCGGTCTCCTAAAAACATTAACATCAAATTAAATAAACCAGAAAAACAATAATATTCATGAAAATTTAAATATTATAATTGTCATTTCATGTCGATTTAACAACTTAATATCTAAATATTATCCATACACAATTCAAACTAAAATCCGTAC
>JAYMTK010004867.1:0-10735 GCA_036897405.1 Pelargonium myrrhifolium | reverse complement strand
GTTTTTCCAAAACTTTGTTTTCATTATTTTTCTTTTAATTTGACTTATTATATCTCTTGTTTGGTTATTTCATATTTATATTGTTTGTGTTATTGGTAAATTTGGTATAATTCATAACTTGCATAATTCACTAATAACGTAAACTTGGTAAAACGTTAAAAAATAATTTTGTGTGCCCTTGGAACTTTGCGTGTTTGTCCCCATAATAAAATTCAGACAACAATCTTAAGAGGATATTGCCTCATTAAACATGCGAAAAATGTCGACTGGTGGTGCTAACTTTGGTCTTGTTGGCCAGACATTCCTCCTGAAGGTGGACATGTTTGGACTGCCCTAGAGCTTTACCGGGCAACATTTTGGACGCTGGCAACAATTAATGTTGATCTGGATCTCGATTCAAGGGTTGCAGTCCCTACTAACAACCTCTTGCCCTGAACCTGATCAATCTGACTCTCAACGTGAGGATAAGATTGCCCAGTGGAATGAGAATGACCAAATTTTTCGAGTGTGCATTTTGCCAACCCTGTCAAATATGTGCCGTTAAGCGGAGCCCCGGATGTGTGCCCGGAAAACTACCTCCGACATGAGAATAAGCACTTACACACAAACGGGATTTTAAAGCTAACCAGCTAGTGTCTTGGGATCAAACGGTGCCTAGACCAATTAATCCGCGAAGAACACGAAGAACACTAAGAACCCACTTCAAGAATGTATGAAGATCTCGAAGAATAGACAAGTATTCGATCTGGCATCCCGTTCTTCTCGAAGTTAGAAATCTTAGTGCAAATACTGAATGAATTTACCTGGGGTTTGAGGCTCTATTTATAGGCACTCAAAATCACCTAGAGGCAGAGTAGAATTAGGAAACTACCTCTGGGAGGGGATGTGGGAGCTAGGGCCGGCCACAATGTCCTGTCCCTTCCTTGTTTCCTCTTTCTTTGTTTCCTTATCTGACTCAGTTTCTTGTGTGAGATTCTGAGCCCTCCATACTTTTATTTGGGCATCCTTATTCTCAGGACTTGGGCCTACTAGCTTGAATTGGTCTTCTCGAGCGGCGGGACGGTTGCTGAAATCCCTTTGTCCACCTTTACCAGCAGCTCCATTGTTGATTTCCCTGTGCTCTCGGTTGTCATGAACTGCTTTGAAAACACGCTAATTCGCCTTTGCTTAATCCTCACGCGACCATGCTCTGATACCAACTGTGACGCCCCGGGAGATATCACTATGATCTTCCGGGATGCCCCCGGCACTTAGACGTTTTCGCAACACTTGTGCTAGTCTAAGTAAGCCTATTTTAAGCCTCTATGAGAAATCAATGAACAAAGTGCAGCAATAATGGAAGAAACGAAGAACTAAGGTCTTTGGAAACAACTTTGATTGATGAAAGACTAATACATAATTTAGTATTACAAAGTTGGTGAAAACTAATTTCCACATTACATCCTTCTCTTATTTATAGATACATTTTCTAAGCTTGGCTGATAGTTCACCGCCAATCCATCTTCAAAGTCTTCCCAATTAAGCTATCAAACAAGATTTAGGAAGCTCTCATGCTTTGACACCTCCTCCTTGATTGATGCTTTGTCATGCTTGAACTTCAAAAACATTTGCTTGGTGTCCAGCCCTTTAACTCCTCACTGTCCAACTCCTTCTTCATTTTCACTTAGCATGGAAGGCCTTTGGTAGAAGCTGCCACCTTCTACTTGCGCAGCCACCTCATGCTTCTATTCATTCATGGACTTGCACCGCCAAGCTTGATGCTCCAAGCTTGGTATTGTTTCTTTTATTCTAATATGCAGCCAAGCATGTTGCTACCTCATGCTTGCTGCCGTTTACATATCTTATGCACAAAGTAGCATGTCACCTCGTGCTTAACAAAATAGCACACTTGCTAGGCATCATTTCCAGCAAGTGCACCACACGGACAACATAGTTCTTGCCATTCATCACATTTTTATGCATTCCTATGGAACTTTCCATCCAAAGCTCCATTTTGGCATTCTTTCATGCGCGCACTTCTCGCATGACCGCCTCCGCAGACGGATAGATGGGTCACGAATTCTCGGGTCGTGACACTAGGCCCCCTTCAAGGTGATTTTGCGCACAAATTTTGGAGTTTCATTAAGTGGTGACTGATCCTCTCCTTACTCCGGGTAAGTGGTGATTTCGAATTTCTTAATTATTTGACATGATGCTTTGATTTCTTCTTCTAATTTTGTCTTTTCTTGCATTGTGATCTAGGGTTTTTTTTTTGGTTTTCCTTCACCTAGCGAACCACTTCTTCTTCTTCAAGGTGAGTAAACTTTATTTTCTCTTTTGTTCTTTGAATTATGTCGCATGATCACCACTTGTCTTGTATAATTTGTTTTGCATGCTTTCTTTGATCTTTTTTTTTCCAATTCCTCGCATAATCTCATGAAATTGCATAATTTTTTCTTCTAGGGTTTCATGTAGTGAACCCTTTGTTTCTTGATTCCACAATTTTCTTCTTTGTGATTAATCACGGGTAAGCGCGCCACTATCTCAAAATAGGCAGCGTTTTATCGCGTCACAATTTGAGCAGGCCGCGACTTGTTTGATGTCGTGGAGGTGTGTATGCCATGCAGACCATCCGTGCTCGGATGGATGGTGTCTGCGACATGCATCCGCGTGCCCTAGCGGGCTCCGCGCGTAGGCTCGCGCTTGCGGGCTTTCGTGCGTGGTCCGCATGTCTTTCTCCGCCTTCATATTTTTGTCATGTACGATACTTATCACTTTCACCTTTTATTTTTGCCATGGCGGGCTCTTCACTCAAAGGTAAAGAGGTGGTGCCCCCGAATGCTTCAGCGTGTGATCGTGTAGCGCTGTACCAGGATGTGTTTGGAGTTTTGAAAAGCGATGATGCTACCCCTCGGCCCGTGGAGGCCTTCCCCGGAAGGCGTCGCCTTCCCTCGAGGCTTCAAGCTTTGGTTGATGCCGAGTTGTCACCTATTTCTCTCTTCGGTGTTACTGGGAGTTCATCATCTTGCTCTCTTACTCCCGAAGACCTCTTGGACTTGTGTGAGGCTCAAGGCATCGACTATCATGATTTCAAGTACCGTCTTTCGGGTGATGGTGATGATGCGGGTCCTGCTCCTGGGGAGTTCACTACATGCTTGGCCCACTTCTCGGCAGGTCTGACTTTGCCAATGGATCCGTTTTTGGAGAAGTTTCTTGCCTATTTTGACTATTCGTTGGGCATCCTTACTCCAAACTCGATTCGGCGTGTCACCTGCTTCGCTGCCTTGTGTTGTTTGATTGTGAAGGAGCCATCTCTCAAGCTCTTCTCCTACTACTTTGTGGTCAACAATCCTAGAGGTCGTCCTTCTACTCTCTTTGCTGTTAACGCAAGAAAAGACCAGGTCTTTTCTCGTGATCTAGAGAGGGACGCAGGATGGAGGCGCAAGACTTTCTTCGTGCGGTCCCGGCTTGGTTTGTCTTTTCTAGCCGTCTATCCGCTCCGGCGGGTTCTACCCGCAAGTCTATCACCACCCTCCGCACTTATGATAGGGAGATTGCTTCTCTTCTCTTCAAGGGGATGCCTCGAGGCATGGCATATGACATGCGATTTTTGATGATGAGGTGTGTACAATACTTTGCGGGCGTTGCTCATCGTTCTTATCCTGACATCCATCCCTTGGTCCCTTTTACAAGGCTGTGCCGAGATCTTTCGTGGCCCATCCATGGTGATCTCTCCTGGCCCATATGGGACATCGACTACCACGATTGCAAATGCCCTTCGGATGAGACCACCAACCCTTACACTTGTAAGTTTTAGTGTTCTTTGTTTTCTTCACGCATAAACGTTTGTATTTTGCTTATCTCTCCCTTTCTTCTTTGCAGTGGGAGGTTACTGGTCGATTGAGGAGAGCGCAACCGGAAGGCGTATCTTGCGAGGCGGGACGCCCTAGAGCGGAGCTCGGCCTATGCCGCCCCTCTAGGCGTGTACAACCTTCCTATAGACTTTATCCTTGTCAAGAAGTGGAAGTGTGCGGACAAGGAGGTTCAATGCGATCTTGCTCAGTCTCGAGGTGCCTTAGAAGATGCCTCTTTGCCTCTTCCACCTGGTGTGGTTGGCCCCTCCAAGGAGAGAACTTGGTCCTCCACTTCTCCAGGTGTGGAAGAATATCATCTGGTGTCTCTAGCATCTCACATGCCTTTAGATCTTCCGGGCTCGAGCAGGGCAGTGGAGCTTTCTCCAGACCCGCCTATGGAGGATGCGCCATCGGACATTTCTCCCAAGGGAGTGAGCTTGAGGGAATATCCTGCTCTTACCCCTCGTGACTTGCGGAGGGTAGCGAGGGAGTTGGATTCTATCAGTGACTTGATTGCTGATATCCGCGACCGCCTATTGGGAGGCTTATTCAAGCTAGCCGAGCCTCAGACCAAAGCTTCAATGGAGTATGAGGTCATTATAGCTCAATTGATAGAGGAGTTGGAGCGCGGGAAGGAAAACAACTGCATCTTAAGGAGCCAGATGGGCGAGATGGAAGCTAAGTTCCAACGTGCGCGAGATGCTGGCAACCGATATAGGCAGCTTCATAGCACTGTTACTGCTGAATTGGCTCAGGCAAAAGCCGACCACCTCAAGGTGAGCTTTTTCCTTTTTTACTTGCTTTCACATCCTTCTCTCGCGTACTTATTCTTATTTTGGTGGATCACAGGTTGTGGCCGAGATCACTGCCCTACGAGTCGCTCCACCGGTTCCCCAACCTCTTCTAATTACTAATGAGATGTTGTTGGATCGAGGCGATGACGATGATGGTGTCTTGGAGGAGATAGATGCGGCTAGGAGATTCGGCCACACCCAAGGACAGAACGAGATCATCCGTGTGTGCATGGGCTTAGGTTCTCGATTATGATATTGCCGAGGAGTGTTCAGGACTCCTTCATTCCATCCTTGCACCCGCCCTTTCAACTCATTCGTGCCTTACTCCATATCAGAGTATGTTAACACGCGTGAGTATGAGAGGCGTGATCGTGGAGACGCAACACTTTTCACCGCGGGGCTTTACAATCATACTCTCACACTTGAGTATAAGTATATTGGTCGCTGCTCCACTCCCTACCATCACTTGGATGGCGCTGCTCGCGAGGAGGAAGACGTGGTTAATTTGCATTCTTGGCTCCGACTGATGGACAAGATTAATGGAGTCCCGTTGGAGGGGTCTAAGCGGTTCAGACTATCGGGCACGTGTGCTCCTCCTTCGCCTCTTCGCACCTTTGGACCTCCTTCTTAGATCTTTAACTTCTTTGTCTTAGCGTAGGTTTCTTAGACTTTAGCTTTTAGTTTGTACTCGAATTTTGATTTTATGAGATGATATTTTTGTTGTTGCTGTCTTTGTGGATGCTTTTTGACCATCATATCTTGGAATGGCTTTGCATATCTTTAACGAATCGCGTCTGAGGCCTTAGCCTTGGCAGCTGATGTAGATCGCGTATGAGGCTTCAGCCTTGGCAACGAATTTCTTTTCACTGGAAGGCACTTGAGACGAAGCTTCATTGCTCCTCTTATACCTTCTTTGGCCGAACTCCTTTTTCCTTTTGGGGGTGATTTTCGGCCAACCCCGCTTTGCTACAGTGTTTGTACTTTTGTTTTGAATTTTTCATTCAAACAGCTTCCTGATTGGTGTATGTGGGGAGTATTAATTGCCCCCTACTCCAAGCGAGGTTTGGTTTTCCGAAGTCGCTTTGGAGTATATTTTTCTTTCTCAAAGATCATGCCAACCACCCTACAAGTGATGATGTCTTTCATGTTTTCTCCATCTACCCTTAAAGTAGTGGTGAACAAGCAGGTCGTTCTTTCGACTGCGGCTTGTTTAGCTACCCTCCAAGTAGCTATCTCATCGGGCGGTTATATACTTGTGGTCGCTCTTCGACTTAGTCAAACAGTCCTTTTGGTTGTTCGTTATTTGGCAGGCTATCCTCCAGGTAGTCGCTCGCAAGCCGATTTTTTATAGTTGCTCTTTCAGCTAGATAGGCTACCTTCCTGGTAGTTGTTCCTTAGCATGTCGTCCTTTTGGTGGATGCTTGTCAGCTGAACCCGCTACCTTCCCGGTAGGGTTATGTGGCAACTTTAACACTCTACCTTCAAGTAGGTGTGTTTTAGCAGGCGTCCTTTGGTGATTGCTTTCGTGAATTCAAACAAGTTACCTCCTCAGAGGCTTTGCTTTTGGGTGGCTTTCTCCACACCGCAGCTTGTTTGATCTGTGCACACTACCCGCTCAGTAGTTGCATTCTCTGCCCCCCATTCTTGGTGGAATGAGGCATTTAACTTTCAGCTTTCCGGGACCCATGCTTGGTGGATTTTGGTCACATCTGGACAAGTGGGTCGTGCCTCGCCACTATGTCTTGGCCAAAATTCTGCACTTTGCTTATGGCTCGTCCGGTCCTGGTCTAAGTGACTTTTACGCTGTGCGGCCCTCGGGTTCGACACGAGCATGAAAAGTATGTTGGGGTTTTTTTATATGACCCTAAACTCTTTATAATTTTGCCTTTTATGAAAAAGAGGAATTTTTATTTATTTATTCTAGTGATGCGAATCCCTTATCCCTCCATAGTGGGGTGGATTTGCTATACATAGAATTTTTTGAGGTTGTTAGTGTGCCAAGGATTGGGAAGCTCGTTTCCCCACTTATCCTCTAGTCGATAAGTTCCTGGTTTGACCACCTTCACGACTTTGTAAGGACCTCCCCAGTTCGGAGCTAGTTTGCCTCCGTCAGGGCGTTCATTTGTTGCTTCGTATTTCCTTAGGAACCAGTCACCCACTTTAAACTCTCGTGGCTTGACTCGCCTATCATGGAAGTGCTTTACTGCTTGCTTTTAGGCGGCTTGGACCAGCGCGACTCTCATTCTGACTTCTTCTACAAAGTCTAGGTCTGCTAGGCGTGATTGCAAGTTGCCTTCTTCGTGGAAGCACTCAGTGACTATAGTTGGCACTTTATTCTCAACTGGTAGCACTGCTTCAGATCCATAGACGACTTGGAATGGGGTTTCTCCGGTGGCTGTTTTGATCGTAGTTCGTAGAGACCATAGGGTCAAATGAAGCAACGATAACAACCGGTCCTTCTGCCCTTTGATCGTCTTCTGCAAGCCACTGATGATGGTTTTGTTGGCGGCCTCAGCCTGTCCATCACTTTTCAGGTGGCATACAGATGACTTTCCTTGCAGCACCCCGTACTCTTTACACATGTCTGTGAATTTCTTGTGGAATTGGGTCCCATGATCGGTTACTATGGCCCTGGGGAGCTCGTACCTTGCAAAGATGTCATCTCTTACAAAGCTCATCACGTTTGTGATGGTTTGTAGGGCTCTTGCTTTGATCCACTTGGTGAAGTAGTCGACGGCTACTATCACCAGTACTTGGTTTTCCCTTTGTAAAAGGGGCCGATTAGGTCCATACCCCACATGGGATGTTCGCGTGGGATGTTCACGGGCGTTTTGTTCCATGGAGGGGGCTCGTGGGATGTTCGCGTGGAACTGGCAGTCTTTGCATCTTCGCACGTAGCTGTCAGCGTCCTTTCTTAGGTGTGGCCAATAGTAGCCTTTCCTTAGAATTTTTTTCGGGAGACTGCGCAAGCCAAGGTGATGGCCGCAGGCGCCCCCGTGGATTTCTTTCATGACTATGCCGACTTCTTCCGGGTATAGGCATTATAGCAATGGTCTATAGAAGGACCTTTTGTACAAGACCCCGAAAGTGCTGATTATGTATCTGAAGGATCGCTTGACTATGGACTCGGCCTCAACTGGATCCTCGGGCAATTTTTCATCCGTCAAGTAGTCTTTGATGTCATCAATCCAACATCGCTTACCAAATCGAATAGAGTGCACCCTTTTGGGTTTGGCTATTGATGGTACATCAGCGATGTGGACGTGCAAGCCTTCTGGGAGATGCTCGTAACCATTGGAGGTTAATTTTGAAAGAAAATCTGCTTCTTTATTCTCCTCCCTTGGCACCTTTCGAATGTGGCAGTAGTCGAACTGCTCTATCAGCTTCATGACTTTTTTCCAGTACTTAAGTAACGTGGGGTCCCATACCCCATACCCCCTTCGACTTGATTCACAACGAGTTGTGAATCACTTTGTATTTTGAGGGTCTTGACTCCCAGCTCTATGTCCATTTCCATGCCAGCTATCAAGGCTTCGTATTCGGCTTGATTGTTGGTGACTGGAAACTCTAGGCGCAAGGCCCAAGTTTCTTTAAATCCATCAGGGGATTTTAGCATTGCGCCCGCTCCACCCTTTTCGGCGGTGGCTGATCTGTTTATATGGAGGATCCACTAGTTTTTGGGAAGTATTTCTTCCTCCTCTTCTTCTGTAGGTTCGACCATCAGGGGGCGCTTCCTTTTTTTGGAGGTCGTGCTGGCTCCACCTGATGGTTGTAACTTTGCTGGCTCGCCGGTCAGATGTGAATCATCCTCTTCCGATTCAACAAATTTATACTCGACAATGAAATTGATGAGCGCTTGGGCTTTGATAGCCTTACGCGGCTCAAACCGAATGTCGTAGGAGAAGAGTCGCACAACCCATTGGTTGAGTCTCCCTCTGAAATCTCTATCCATCACTTTCTTGATGTGTACGTTTGTGACCACTATAATGGTGTGCGCCTCGAAGTATGGGCGCAGCTTGACGCTTGCTTGATAAAGCGCGTATGCTAACTTCTCAATCTTGGTGTAGTTCAACTCAAATTGCCCTAAGGCGTGTGAATTGAAGTACACCGCCTGTTGAGCTTTTCCCTCTTCTGTTACCAATACAGTGGACACCGCTTGATCCGATGCCGCGAGGTAAATTTTGAGGGGGTCTCCTTTCTTCAGGATTACCAACTTGGGTAATGTGGCAAGGTGCCTCTTCAGCTCTTTGAATGCTTCTCTGCATTCGTCCGTCCATTCAAAATCGACGTTGGCTTTTCTCAAAGTCTTGAAAAAGAGCAGACCTCTTTCTGCTGACTTTGTGATGAAGCGATTGAGTGTTGCCATCCTGCCAGTTAGCTGTTGGACTTGCTTTTTGGACGTAGGCTCGCCCATATTTTTTAGAACTTGTACTTTCTCGGGGTTAGCTTGTATGCCTCGTTCGCTTACTAACACTCCAAAGAATTTTCCCACGCCTACTCCGAATGAGCACTTGGTGTTATTTAACTTCATGTTGTACTTTAGGAGGGTGGCAAATGTTTCTTCTAGATCGGCCAAGTGCGATCCCTCCTGTTTTGTCTTCACATCATGTCGTCGACATATACTTCGAGGTTTCGCCCGATCTGCTCAGCCAAAACCTTGTTCACCATGCGCTGGTATGTAGCGTCTGCGTTCTTTAGCCCAAAAGGCATAACGATATAACAGTAAATACTATATGCTGCTATAAATGCGGTCTTTTCTTGGTCACCCAGATACATGAAAATCTGGTGATAACCAGAGAAAACATCTAGGAAAGATAAAAGCCTATGACCCGTGGTGGAGTTTACAGGTTTTCTAAGGTGAGTCAGAGGATAGTCGTCCTTAGGATAGGCGTTGTTTAAATTGGTAAAGTCCACACACATTCGCCACTTTCCCGTCTTGCCTTTGGGCACCATTACTACGTTGGCCAACCATTCGGGGTATTTGAGCTCTCAAATGAAGCCTGCATCGAGTAGTTTCTTTACTTCGGCCCGAATGGCCTCCTCCTTTTCAGTGAAGAAGTTTTGCCTGTTTTGTTTCACGGGTATAGATCTCGGAATGATGTCTAAGTGGTGCTCAACCATTTTTGGGTCCATGCCTGGCATGTCAGCTGGGACCCAGGCGAAGACATCAGCATTATTTCTGAGGAGTTGTATTAGCTCCTCTTTTTCTTCGGGGGAGAGGTGTTTGCCAATTTTAGTGACCTTTCTAGGTTCTTGGTAAAATAAGATCACCTCTTCAGTTTCCCTGGTTGCTTTAGGGTGCGCTTCGCTGATGCGAGAGTCGATTTCTCCTAGGGAGACGTTGACGCAACAACTTTTTTTAGGCAGCTCCTGGTATTCTTCATCGATGGGATGGGCATCTCCCTCATCGGTATTGTCACCCTCTTCCAGGGGATAATCATCATCAGAGTCTCTACCATCCTCCAAGTTTGTTTTCTTAGTACTTAGATGGGGAGCCACCTGATGTTTGAAGGAGGTGGGGCCAGCCTTGTAAGCGCCCTGGGGAGTTTTGTTGGCTTTGGAGCCTTCTTTCTCAGTAGGGGCATCATCATCTTTGCGGGTGGGTAGAGAGGAGCGCGTTATAGCTCCGTTGCTTCGTCTCTCTATCTACTTTCGCGCGGAGAGCTCAGTTCCCTTTAGGAGCATGTCGCTACTTTTCTTGTGAGTAGGCAAGCTCACTCCCCTTCTAACTTTCCCTTGTCTCACTCCCAGCTTATCAAGCGGGTCTTGCAAGGCAGGGTGTTCATCATCTTCTAATCCGATCAGGTCGGAATGGGCCTTTTATCTTTTCATATCAAAGGACTTGTTGACTGCGGCTGACGGTCTCTTATTTCGATTTACCAGATGCTCGAGCATCTGGCGAGGACTGGCGATGATGGTTGCCACTCCGTAGACTTTGAGAAACTTCACTCGCTGGTGAAGACTGCTTAGCACCATGCCAAAGGCTTTAATAAGTGGGCGGCCGAAGATCACGTTGTGGTCGAATGGGATATCAACCACTACGAACTCGCAGGCACATGTCTTGGTCCTTGGGTAATTTCCCAAGGTGATGGGCAGCTCAATGACGCC
>JAYMTK010004866.1:0-10735 GCA_036897405.1 Pelargonium myrrhifolium | reverse complement strand
CCAGCCTTAGACTCGGTAACTTTATCCCAACTAACTTTAGACAACTTCTTCTTACCTAAATTACCTCTCCACAAAAGATTCCTATTGAGAGAGTCCAACTTATTTAAAATAGAAGAAGGTAGAAGCCAAGCACTCATATAATAGTTAGGAATAGAAGAGGTAACCGACTAAAACAAGGTGGCTCTAAGAGCCAAAGAGAAGATTTTAACTTTCCAACCATCACGCTTAGTTCTAACCTTATCCAAGATAAAGGAAAAATCAGAGGAAAACATTGGGTTGCCCTTAAGAGGGAAGCCAAGATAAGTGCCAAAATTACTACTCTGCTTCCAAGGGAGAAAACTCGCCACAACTTGTTTAAAATAATCGAGACAAATTTGAAAAAAACAATGCGCTACTTATCATCGTTGATAATTTGACCAGACAAGGAACATAACTCCTCACACGATTGATGGACAATATGGAAAATAAGGACACTACCAAGGTCCACTAATCTGAACATGGCAATATCATCTGCAAAAATAACATGAGAAATGGAAGGACTATTCCTGCCCACTTTAAAGGGGATCCAATCAGAGGACCTAACCTTAAACTCAATGAATCTCGAAAGAAACTCCATGCAAAGAATGAAAAGGTAAGGGGAGAGGGGATTACCTTGACTTAATCCTCTATTAGGACAAAAATTCTCCGTCAAACCTCCATTTAAAAGAATTGATATAGAGGTAGAAGAGAGGCAGCTAATAATAAGAGAAATAAGATATGACGGAAAATTGAAGGAAACAAGCATGACCTTAATAAAAAGGCTACTCAAGCCTATCATAGGCTTTATCCAGATCCAATTTAATCGTCATCCAGCCTTTTCTTCCCCTATTAACGTACATAGAGCGAAAGCTCTCTTGAACAATGATAACATTATCCAAAACTTTTCTACCCTTAACAAAAACCCCTTGAAGCGGGTTAATGAGATAAGGGATAAAGCTTTTAAGACGATTAACAATAACCCTATGTATTTGCTACAAGTTTGCGACAACATATATTCTACAAAAAAAAAAAAAATTGTAGGTACTTTATCGCAACTTTGTACCAATTTATTTTGTTGCAATCGTGTAGCAATTTTGTAGGAAAGTGTCTTACAATTTTGCTACAACAATTTTGTTGTCCTAAATTTTGTAGCTCCAGACATATTTTTTAGTACTGATATCCCTTGTGTTGTTACAACTAAATCGAGATTCTAACAAACTTATCACAAAAATATCAAATATGGTTAATAATCATGCATAACTAATCAACCAAAACTGTAAATAATACACATGTTTTGAGACAACAAATTTTAAAAAAATTATTATTTTAAAACATAAAAACTTACTGTTACTAATAAAGTTTGAACGCTTATGTTGAATCTGTCTAATTATTGACCGATAAGTTGAATTCAGTGGAAGATACAAAATAGTACCATAAAGATAAAAGATGGCGAATATTTAGTTGACAATTGGGATAAAATAGTGATACAGTTCAGTTTAACGAAGAAAAAATCATATAACCATCAATACCCCAAAGATGTATCATGTTATGTTAGCAAAAGTAGAAAATGTATATTCGTGATTAGATTAGTTAGAGTTAGTTTTTTCTTTTATACTTCTGTGTGCTATTTCTCTTAGAGTTATAACCAACTTATTTTAAGAATATTATTGATATTTTATGTTTAACAAAGTAACCAAAATAAAAAGTTGACAACTGTTTTGAGACATATTAAATATTAGTTAACAATAATAATCTTCCGTTTGTTTAGACATTAGGATAATTACACGTTACTATCTTGTTACATATACATTTTGCACGTTACTACCCTGTTGTTGCACGTTACTACCATGAACTATCTTTTTTCCAATTAGTTAAATGCTTCGCCAGTTAAATCCTGAAAAGATATAAATACACTTCATTTTTTTACATGTTACTAACATGTTAAATACACATTTTCCACGTTGCTATACAAATTTTTTTTATATAGTCAAATTCTGTCAAAGTTAACTTGCGGAATGAAATTTTTGTAGTTTAAGGTAGTAATGTGCAACGAAAAAAAGTTTAGGGTAATAACATGCAAAATGTGTATCCAACATGGTAGAAACGTGTAATTATCTCCGGACATTATCCGCATTTTATTTTGACAAACTGGTTTGAATCTCACTGCACAGGTAAAGCTGAAAAAAGGTTCCAAATCTCGTAATTAGGGGTTCCTTGAGGTCAAGTTTATCACAAGAGATCTTCAACACAAGGAAAGGAACAATGAGTGAGACCTTTCTCTTTTCTCACCGTCCTAAAATCACATAATGAATATAATTGACTTGGTACAGCAAATAGGTTATATGTCTCTATCACAATCATATTCATTCAATGGGAGAGGACAGACAGACACATAACCAGGACCAAAGTTGTAAAACCACACCATAAAAAAAAATAATGCACCTCCCCTTTATTCACTTTTCAAATTTATACTATTCCAGCAATTCAATTTCACAGATTACAATCCTACCAAAAAGTACAAAAGTTGATACAAAATTTCCCATATGGGTAATGAGTTGTAACAAGACTGATTGAAAAAGAAAAAGAAAAAAAAAAAATCAACTACTGATCAGTGATGTGTGAGCTTGCAGCTAGCTCAATGCAGATTTGGCTTGAGAGATATTATTAGATTGAGCTTCTGATTGCAGCAAAGAAGTATCATTTCCTTCTTTCCCAGCTTCCCCGTTGTCTTCCTGGGGAGGTTTTACCTGGCCACTATTAGGTTTAGGGTGTGTTTTTGAGTGTTTCTCATCGGGAGGAATGATGCGCTGCAGAAACCTATATATCATCTCAAAACTTGTGAATGTGATAATGGCTGATGGAGTTGTTCTCAGTAAATTTGTTCCACAACCACGGTAAAATCCAGGGAGGCCTTCCTTATGAAATACCTTCTTCACACAATCAACAACTCCCGTGTAATAGATCTCACTATTTCTGACCAGCCCTTGTTCTTGCAGCCTAGACCGTATAACCTGGTGGGTATGATAATCGGGCATTACAACAAACAAAAAAAACATAATCCAGCAATATGAACTTTCATGGATATCTGTATGTGTGCACGTGCGCGCAAAGATGCTGAAAGCCAAACATACCTCATGAGGGTACGTCATTATTGAGGCAAATATTTTAGATATTGATGAAGCAATCGCAACTCTTCCTGGACTAAGCTTATCAACTGTTGTATTATCTGAGAACTTCAAAATAGTATAATTAGCACCAATTACGTAACAAACTGCATAAGATTTTCACATCTAAACCAATGATGAAAAGAATAGGAGCAATCATAATCATATTACCTCTTTTTGCTAAATAGAACTTTATCTTTTCATACGCTGGAAACTGTATGGCAACATGGCTTATCCCAGCTAACGAAGGCAATATGCCACTGTTGTAAACCATAAAAATTGCATTATGACACCAGAATACTTAAAGGAGAGGTTTATGCGTAAAGTTAAAACAATAAGCAACTATGCTGGCAAATAATTCCAAGTTGACTGGCGTCAAACAATACTGAATTTGCAGGTTTACAGAACGAGATCAGAATCAATAACCAATTGATCCTGGGGTTTTCAAGTATAAACTAAATTCAAATTTTCATATACATAATTACTTACCTATAAAGTCCTCGTAGACCTTCCTCATGTGCAATCCTACTCAAAGCAGATGATATGCTTTTATAGGGCACAACACCAGGTCTCATTCCCTGTGTCTAAACAAATAAAAAATGGTATCAAATTAGTATTCAAAGAGAGACCACAAAACAAATATCAAGATCTGAAAAGGGAGATTATTGACATGTTAGTAGGTATAGATAGAGTTGCGGCGTCACTACTTAAATATACCAAGTCAGAAAAGAGGGAAATGCTTTGAGCAAGCAGCGGGCTCATATAAGAACCACCAATCCCTGTTAGAAAAACAAGGCCTTCATCAAAGAAATATTTTCAATCTTGACAACTTCATTTCTTATCATGTTATTACTTGCACTACACAGCATGTCTTATGTACTACCCTTTTGCAATGCAAGCACTGCACTGAGGAATATAGACATTCCTGTTAGTTCTGGACTCTGGTTGTTGCTTCAGTTGCTGGCATCTGTAGCTTGCCCCACAAAAGGCATTAAAACAGTTGGTGATCTCCAACTCTTGAAAAAGTGAACTTCGGGATCAAGGGAAAGGCGAGCAAAGATTTCCATCCTCACCACGACCTGCCATATCAAACCCAAAGGATTTTCTGAACATTCCTTGGAAACCCACAAGGCATGGTTGTTTGAAGCTAGACACTGATAGTTCAGCATAGCTTATAGCATGTAGGAAAACCAGGGTGACATCTTATAAGATGAATCAGGACAGATTAAAGGCATTTATGGATCCACAAGTCAGGATTCTAGTATTGCTGTGGGATTATTGGTTTCACGGATGGCTGCATTCACACCAATAGCCCCCCTGGTGGTGCCCAATCAATTTAGTGTGCTGAAATCTTGGCCAAAGAGCACAAGAATGAATGCAATAGAATCTGTAATATTACACTTTTATTCAAGCCTTAACGACTTTTAGGGGTACTTCCATCCCGCTTCCCAGTTTTGTGCCAATTTTTGGGTTTAATGGTTGAAGGTGACGGGTGTATTTGCAGAAGGAAGACATCTAATTCCTATGACAGACTAACGCCACAATACCGAGTGTGAATCCCAAACTCCACCCTTTTTTCCAGTTATAAACACAGTTGGGGTTATATTTACAACATATATAAGCACGCTTTAATATCAACCAGAGAGAAGTCTAGAACTAGCTGAATTCTAAGAACCAAATTCATGTTCAGAGCTACAATAAAATTCTGAAAGCGAGTAAAAATGAAATTAGAGATACAACCAAGTACTCAATGATATTGTGGCCCAATATATTTGAAAGAAATCAAAAATTTCAGAACACCCGCTTACTTGGAGTCTAGTCTTAACAACCCACAATGGATTTGTTGAAATGGCTGTTGCAGCTCCAGCGCCTGCAGCAGCTACCATATTTGCCCTAATTGAAAGTTGGCCGCTGCTATCGTCTACATAATTTGTAATAAGTCAAGTCAAAAGAAATCAGACAAGCTAACAAACAATAATAAACAATCTCTCTCAGTTGATACTCAGTTGATACAAAGCTAGGACAACAGGACAATATGTCACTTAATAACAAGCAACAAAGAAAATCAAAAATTAAAGAGAACACTGCAATAACCATAAAAAAATATAAAAAATACCAACCATGTGAATGGAGTAGGCCTTTTAGTTGCTCATAAACTGTGAAATACACCTGCATATGAAATGAACAATATCAATATTTGTGAGAAATACAATTATGATTTTCTGCACGTCTCTACCGAAGAGAAGGATATGACTAATACAACATTAGTTCCACTAAGTAAAGAAAACAATGTATGTACTGGACCTGAAAATGATTCCAAAAATCAGATTGAAAGAATACAACCAAGCTGAAGATATTAAACTTTGGTTGAACTCTTACTGAGGGTAAGGTCAGGGTATTCCAACCCTCTTCCATATGTACACTAGATGGATTAAATATTCCCTGATTATAAGCTGATAAATTTATTAAAATTTCTTCCCCCACTGACCTAATAGGTAAAGAAAAAAGAAATCTACTAAGAGATAGTGAAGTAATACAAACTAAACTAAAACAGCATGAAGGAAGTTTAGCCTCTTCATTTTCCCACTTCCATGGGAAAATGTCTTCCAACAATACGACCAAATTGTTGGCTTCCCATTGATAAACCCTTAATAAGCAAATTAGAGCTTCTTCTTCTTCATTTATTTTCCCAAACTACAATTAGATGGGAACACAGAACTACATCCAACAAAAGTCTCCTTAGAACTTGTAAAAGAAGAGTAAAGGTGGTTCGTTTTGCATTAAGAATTAAGAAATGAAACCTTATTTCATTAAACCTTCACATTAGAGTTTTGGTTTTTAGTGATCAAACTGACATCACAAGCACCCCAAGAGTATTGGAAACTTTCATTCTGGAAATAACTTGAAAATAGTTTGGGAAAGGGGAGCTCATGAAGTCTCTTTCAACAATCAAAGAGATCCTGATAACTTGTTTACTGAAAACAGCTTGAGAATAGGAATACTCACAGCCCAGTTTGGGAGTAGAGCCAGTATAGTTGGAGAAAGTCCTCTATACATTCCTTTAACACCTTCGGTTTTTATTATGTTCTGGAGGCCAGTGATAATGATACTACCTGATAGCAGAAGGAAGAAAAGAATCAAGACACTCATTCTTTTATAAGTTTGACTCATAGAAATTCTTAAAACTGAATATTCAAAATGCTGGTGAACTAGTGGAGCAGTAGCAGCAAAACCATACACAGAAAATAGTTAGTTCACAATTCACAATTCACAATTTCGATGAAGCTCTGTAGTAAACTGTAATCTAATAAAATATGTCATTATTGTAAGGTTTAGGTTTCTGGTTTACAGGGGTTACCTTTATAGCATATTATAACATAGGGCCTAAACGAAAAATACGTGTTTTTGGAAGTAAGATGTTAAGTTTTTTTTTTCTTTTTCTTTTATCTGCTGACTAAGTTATTTTCTTTGAAAACTGGCTTAATTACATTACACCATATAGCAGATTGTTATGAATCAAGAGTTCTCAACATTAAAACTGCAGTCCGTTCCTAACGCATCTTGATTCAGGTGGAAGATGCTCCATGTTTGAGGAGTTATTTTATTTTTCTCACTTAACTTTGAGCGTTTTCAGGTTCTAATTAAGTCAATGCATAAGTTTCTTCCATGTCTAAGGCCCTTTTTCAACAAGGTTTCAAAACAAATTGTGGATTTTCAGAGGTTAGGAAGCCACACGACGATTTAGCACACATGGTCAAACATATATTTGGTTTACAATGGTTTGGAGTAAAATCAAGATCAAACAAAGAAAGAGGCAGAGGATATATTATTTGGTAATGTACTGAAGAGAGCCAAACTGAGTATTTAAAGTGAAAAATAATCAAATCCAGATGAACAAAATATGAACCAATATCTAACATGCCTTGATGTTCCTCAGCAAAAGTACACGTACTAAGCAAGAATGTGAACTCTCAAACTTCAAGTTATGCTCTTATATTTAAAAATTGTTTGATGCAAACTCGACCACAGTTACTAAAACACAAATGGAAACCAGATTATTACATTCTACAATGAGACTTAACCATATGTTTGTCATGCTATTACATTACATAGCACAGCTAATTCAAGGTACGGCTTACCTCTAAAACCAGAACGCGCCCCTTCAGGGATGCCATGGACCTGCAATCTTGTCTTAACGACATCTAACGGGCACATAAAAGTGGCAGCAATAGCACCTGCAATCCATGACAAGTCACTCAAAATCAGCAACCCATATTATGGCTGACAATGCACAAGCTGAAACAGATTAACATTACAAGAATAGCAAACTGAACACAAAATAGACATAATTTACAGACATTTCTAACAAACTTAATGTATAAACAATCAAACCCAGTTTGTGATTCTTTCTTAAGATTCATATAAAACCGCAGTACACACAAAGTAATGAATTTGATAGAAACCCTAAAACCCATTTCAAATATAACCACAAAAGCACTCCAATTGAGAAGAATCCGAGAGGGGATTGAGCAAAAAAGAAAGAGGAACTGACCTGCGGAGGCACCGGCACCGGCGTGGCAGACTATATCTCGGAAGTTGGGGCGGTCAGATGAGTGGCCACCTGAACCCATCTCCAAGAATCCAAGAATTTGATGTGAGGAGAGCAAATTAGCATGGCAGATCTAAATAAGGAAACATGTCAGATTGACCCTGAGAAGAAGCGCGTGTTGATATGAGAACACAGTATCGTCTTTGAAGGGGTTGAATTGGAAGAAGACCGAGACCAGAAGACGCCTGAAAATATGGGTGGACGTGTGATCTTGGGCTGGGAAGTGTTCGATGATGGAGGTCAATTTCTTTTCTTGGGAGGTGATTTGATTTTGTGATGTCCGAGTGGAAGCTCGAGTGCTAAAAGCGGCTCTGTATTGCCTTTTATTGCAACTTGCGTAAAGAATACAATGTATATTTAAAAGAACAATAATAATATACTAAAGAAATGAAGAATAAAAGAAATATCAGAAAAATGAAGGTGAAGAGATTACAGAGATATTATTCTGAAATACAGTACTAATCAGAAACATGAAGGTGTAGTTGGAAGCTTGTTGCAAGGATGATCATTGCATTCGACCCATGGAATGGAATTACGATGTAAAATAGTGTACTTTCTACGATTTTAGAGTTGATCAATGGTTAGGATTTTCACTAGTAATTTCGGCATTCTATTTTTGTAATTTACTTCAATTTACTAGTTGTACCAGATTGTTTAACTCCACGTCAAGAGTGGAGTGTTGTGGAACTGAAGCTTAATCTCTGACCTCAACTCACCAACGCGAAGTTGTCCGTCATTTTCATGTCCACTTCGCGTTCTTTTCTTGCTGGAGCTTTCTGAGTTCGTATGTCCCTTCTTCATCCAAAGACTCTGGTGACCCAGACACTTTAACGAATAAGTCTCTATTTTTGAAGAAAACTAGACGTTTGTCTTGTTCTTTTTGTCTTCTTCGTCTTCCTTGTTAAACCATCAGTTGTTCATCACATCATAACGTCTTGAGACTTTTCGAAGCAGGAGCTGAACTAAAAAGCTTCTCGCTTCAAATCGAAATTGTTTCAAACTTTTCGGTGGTCTCGAATCGAAACCACTCCGCTCTCTTCCAAGTCATCAGAATCATCCATATTCTCTTCCAAACGGTTCATCGACGGTTTGTGGGCTAGGTCGGGCTTCCGCTCCCTTTTCTTTACTGGAGAAATTTGACTGTCTAACTCTGAGTTGGAGTTATCTGGTTTATCCATATAAGTATATTGAAGTTGTTGTTTTTGGGACGTGTATATTTCGAAAGCGATCTCCGCATTGAGATCTGAGCCGAGCAAGTTCTTAAATTGTTTCATCAAACTCTAATTTTGTCCTATCATCTCAGAAGAGCAAATAAAAGAACTCCATCAGAGATTGGTAAGCATAATAGGTTTTCAATCCCGTGTATATAAGCTTCTTTGGCTCTGTCGCAATTATAGAAAAGGAGATTGTGTCCTCTTGTCAGCCAAACTGGAGGTTCTCGTCTTCGATGACTGGGAAGAGGCCAGAGAGTGACTCGTTGGAGTCTTTGAGTCACCAGAGTCTTGAACGGAGAAGAGATAGAAGAACCCATAAAGTTTCAGAGATAAAAGAAGACGAAGTGGGTGTGAAAATAGGGACAACTTCGTAGTGGTGAGTTTGAGTAAATTTAAAAAATGAAAAGTTTAAGGATTAAGCTTCATATTCACAACACTAAATTGCTAATGTTGAGGTAAGCAACTTGCTATAGCAAGTAAGTTGAGGTAAATTAAAAACAAAAAATGAAAAGTTCATAGTATAAAACTAGTGAAAACCCTTACTAGGGACCTACTCCGAAATTCGAGAAATGTCCAAGGGAAGTAAAACGCTTTAAGCCCCCTTTTTTTGTTTGTTTAAGGAACGTAACTTCACTAATAAGAATCAATCATCAACGATTGCTCTAAACCTGGAGGCCCATTATGAGCACCCCAAGTAAAACAAGTAGACACAAAATTCGACACCTCTGCAATAGAATGAAAAATTGAATCCGTTGATCGCTTAATAAAATAGAATACAACCTTCTCAAAACTACCTACCAGCTAAATACAATCAATTTGCTTTGAGAACGCCTTCTCTGTTGATCGGCATTTTCAGATTCGATGGTTGTGGCTTCTTGATAACTAGTATTTTGTACTAGTTATTCAACTCTAAATCATGGTAGTTTTCCCTCATTTTGCTGCATTTTAGTACCTCTTTTAGCCTAACTCTCGTAATTTTTGCCTAAGTTTGCTAGTTGTGTCCCATTGTAGGTCGGTAGGCAACTTTTAATGAATCCAATTTTTTTTTTATATCCAATTTGAGCCAAATAAGCTCATTTGTGTCTTAATAATCCTTGTGTGAGTTTCAATGATGATTTTCAAGTTTGCACGAGGAAAGCTAATGCATGAAGGGGAGCGAAGTCGGAATCAAAACGAAAGTTTTCCACTAGAAGAAGTTTGTCGCGACAATCCACGTGCGGAGCTGAAGCGGAAAATAGGCCAAAACATAGCAGTGTGTCGCGGCAAAGGTCAGAATTGCCGCGGCAGTCAGAAGAGTCCCTATATGGCAATTTTTTGGCAATGCGTAAGCTACTATAAATATGTGCTTAAGTGACCAAATTAGGGCATTCATGATTTTGCTCATCCTCCAACCTAGTTCCAGACCTCTCCAACCCAAAATTCATCCCTTCCACCATTGGATATCAACATGTAGCACCCAAGGAGCACAAAGCACGCAAACACGGCAAGGTTGACAACCCTCACCGATTTCGATAGTCTTGTTACGTGTTTTATTGTTCTTATTGTGTTTCAATACATTGATTCAATACACATGGCACCCCTGTACTATACACGTTTTGCATATGACTACCCTAAGGTTCTATTTTAACTTTTGACACCATGTACTAAGCCAGGGGGACCTTCCGTCCAAAAACCATCAGTTAAGTGGTAAAAAGACCGAATTGCCCTTATTATATAATTTTTAAATGTAA
>JAYMTK010004865.1:0-10736 GCA_036897405.1 Pelargonium myrrhifolium | reverse complement strand
CTTTGTAAATGAGGTTTAGTGTAGGAATAGTTTGCAACTAATTGTAAGTTTACTTAGCCAATTTTGGCTCATTCAATGAAGGGAACTCATTCCAAAACCAACAAGAATTAATAGACACGGTCTTTTCATGGTCTATTCAGGATCTACTCAACAACAATCTTTACAGAGGCCAGGTTTGTTTTGTACATATATGCATATGCTAATCTATGCAATGCATGATATATACAAGTCAAGTTTGATGGTAATCTATGCATGATCATATATATAGTCAAGTTCCATTTTCAGCTAATTGACTGATTAGACACTGTCATTATAGTTTCTATATATCTTATTTTTCTGAATGCTTTAATTAGTTCATAAGATTGTTAATTGATAGGTAGATAAGATACCGGAGACATTTGAGTCCACAAAGGAATACAAAGAATCTTTCATTCTCCCACTTATTGAGGAGACGCGTGCGGATTTGTATTCAAGCATTAAAACTATGCAAAACCCACCTACTCGACAAGTAATGTCAGTAAAAAGGCGTAAGGGATACAATCCTCCAGCAGACTTGTTCTACAAGTTGGAGTTGAATCGTACAAATGATGATCATTCAGCTACCACTATTTACAAGCCTGAATTCGGAGATCTCGTTGCCTTGACAGACATAAGACCAAGAAACATTCGCGATATCTTTAAAAGGCGTGGACAACGCTATCTTATCGCTTATGTTAGAGGATATGTCAATGACAACCCCAATGTACTCAGCATATTGTCATCAGATGTTGTTGTGCTTAAACCCCCACAGGAACAAGACGACGCACAAAAGACCAGTGGGAGAGAGTCTCTTTTTGCTGTTTACCTTGTCAACATGACTACAAATATTAGGATTTACGAAGCACTGAACTCATCAAGGGGCGACAGTATGGAAGTTCTGAAGCAAGTGCTGCAAATGAATCCTATTGTAAGTATTTGAGGACTTTTTCATGTTAATCTGCTCTGCACCCACAACTCTTATTAATTTAAAGTACCCTTTTCTGTTTTGTATCTGTCTTTTTTATTTTATTGATATCTTGAATTAACACAATGTCTTCCTAGACTTGAGATTATGATTACTTGCTATCTAAGTTAAACAAAGTGGACTAGGATTAGTACACTTTATCAATACTATTTTGGACTGCACATTAATAAACTAATATTACTTATTCTAACATTTTCATTGCAGAGTGGAGAAAGTTGTGCTGCTTGTTGTTTCCAAGTGAATCATAGTGACGAGTACTTAGAAATAAGGTCTATACTTCAGTCTTGCAATTTAAATGACTCACAAGAGTGTGCAATTTTGGGTGGCATCAGTTTGAGGCAGTGCTGGCATAGAAATAGTGTAAAACTGATATGGGGTCCTCCAGGAACGGGGAAAACAAAGACCACTGGTTTGTTACTGTTTTGCCTTCTCAAAACGAAATGCAGGACACTTGCATGTGCACCTACCAACATTGCGGTGCTTGAAGTGACAAAAAGACTCCTGAAGTTAGTAATGGATTCACTTGAATATGGATTGTATGGGCTCGGAGATATAGTATTGTTTGGGAATAATGAGCGCATGAAGATTGGTGATCAGGGTGATCTTGTTCATGTGTTTCTTGACCATCGTCTTGAGGTACTAGACAAGTGTCTTGCTCCGTCCTCTGGTTATAAGCACAACTTGAAGACCATGATTAGTTTGCTTGAAGATCCTGAAGAGCAGTGCCGTTTGGAGAAGAAGGAAAACAAAGAACGTGATGGAGCGTTGAACAAAGCTGATCATACGAAGAGTGATCATGGAGAGGGAAAGAGCAATACTCATCAGAGCCTCAAACATACTGGTGGCAAGAAAACGTGGAGGAAAGTTATAGCTAAAACAATAGAAGAAAACAAAAACAAGGACATACAGAAGGAGAAAGTGACTTCCCAGAGAAATGATGGTCTCTTGTCGAACAATGAGGACAAGGGACAGGTCGAAAGTACAGATAATCCTCCTTTGACATTCATGGGATTTGTGAAGAAATTCAATACCACATGTGAGGAGCTGGAGTTTTGTATGGTTAATTTGTACACACACTTGCCAACTTCTTTGGTTTCTCTAGAAATGGTAAAGAAGATGACCAAATCTCTTGATTTGCTTAGATCTCTTAAAACATTGTTGACTCGTAAGGCTAGTTTATCTGAAAAAGGATCAAAACATTTCCTTAGTTTTGGACATAAATGTGTTATTACGAGAAAAGAGTGTCTTCATATACTTAAGTCACTTCTACAGGATTTTCCTGTTCCAATAAGTTTCTCTAAGACATCATGTCTGGCAAAGGCATGCCTTGTTTTCTGTACTGCATCAAGCTCAGTTAAGTTGCATAAAAAAGGAATGGAACCAGTGGACTTGTTGGTAATTGATGAAGCTGCTCAGCTTAAAGAATGTGAATCCTCAATCCCTTTACAAGTTTCTGGTCTCCGCCATGCTATTCTTATAGGAGATGAGCGGCAACTTCCAGCAATGGTCCAAAGCAAGGTTGCTAATTAGTTATTTTGCTTGTTTGTTTTCATGTTCTATTTTTATTGAACTTCTTTAACATACTGATATCACAATATTAGATCTCTGGAGAAGCTGAATTTGGAAGAAGTTTGTTTGGAAGGTTGGTACTTCTCGGGCAAAAGAAGCACCTTCTTAATGTCCAATACAGGATGCATCCATCTATCAGCTTGTTCCCAAACAGAGAGTTCTACCAAAGCCAGATTTTGGATGCTCCTATGGTCCAAGAAAGAAGCTACGAGAGGCGCTTTCTTCAAGGAGACATGTATGGTTCTTTTTCTTTTATCAATGTAGCTCATGGGATGGAACAATACCAAGGAGGCTGTAGTGCAAAAAACATGGTTGAGGTTGCTGTTGTCACTGAGATGCTTGCTAGTCTTTACAAGGGTATGTTCTTGTATGAGCTTATTATTAATTGATTATCAAAGATTTGCAAGTTTATAACACTCCTCCATCTTCCTACAGAAGTTGTTAAAAACAAAAAGAAGATTAGTGTAGGTGTAATATCACCATATAAGGCTCAAGTTGGTGCAATTGAAGAGAAAATTGGGGACTTGTACAGCAACAAGGCACATAGTGGCTTCTCTGTCAGTGTTCGTTCTGTTGATGGATTCCAAGGCAGCGAGGAAGATGTGATAATTATCTCTACTGTCCGAAGTAACGCAAATGGTTCTGTGGGTTTTCTTTCCAATTTCCAAAGAGCAAATGTAGCGCTGACCCGCGCAAGGTATGTGTATTACTTCTCATCATTCATCACATCATCAGTTTTTGGAGGCTATGTAATTAAGTTAACTAGCATGCATAATTTTGTTCAGGTATTGCCTTTGGGTATTAGGAAATGAAGCAACTTTGGTGAGTAGTGACTCTGTTTGGAAGAACTTGGTTGTGAACGCAAAAGATCGCGGATGTTTCTTTGATGCTGAGAAGGATGGGAAATTGGCTCAGGCTATTACAGCTTCATTGGTTGAGCTTGACCAACTTGATGTATTGCTCCAAATGGAATCTCTTCTGTTCAGAAATTCAAGATGGAAGGTATATATGCCACATTGTAATCTTATTATATATAGTTACACAACTCATGTTCTCACACATTAATTAGTAATGCCAATGCTAACCATAGTTTTGAAATCAGGTTTGTTTCAGTGACGAGTTCTTGAAATCCATGGCGAGAATTGAACAAGTAGGGATTCGTAAGGATGTAGTATCTCTACTAGAAAAGATTTCAAGTGGTTGGCGCTGAACTGATGAGAAAAGAAACTATATTATCACAGATGGGTTTTCATGTCAACTCTTAGAGAATTACAAGATCAATGGTCCACTAAGTCTCATTTGGAGTGTAGACATCCTCAGAGAAGATTCACAGTTTGTCCAAGTTGTGAAGGTTTGGGATATTCTTCCATTCTCTGATATTCCAAAATTAGCAACGCGTCTTGAGATCTTGTTCGGGAGTTATTCAGTGGATAAGATGAGTAAATGCATAGATAAATCGGTACAAGGGTATGCATTTGATTCTACTTCCCATAATTCATATTTGCTTTCCAAGACAAAATTGATTAATTTTTTTTCTTTATCGTTGGTATAGGAATTTGGTGGTTCCACTGAAATGGCTTGCAGATAATGAAATTATGCCGAAGAAGACTTGTGATGTGCAGAACCTATCAGCATCACTGGCTTCGCTGAGAATGAAGGATGAATCAGAATCACTGGGTTTGCTATGTATTATATGATGCAGGCAGTTTTTGTAGCTTCTTTTTGTGTTTGCATATGAAATGATGTTACTTACAAGTAGTAAATCTGAACTTTTGTGGTTTGTGCATGCTCTCATAATCTCAATCTCTATTCTTAATTATAAAAATTTGAAGGAAAGAAAAAACCAGAAGAAATATGGAATTCATTGATGGAAATTAAATAAATACAAGCTAAGCAATACTTGGAACAATTGTGTATATAATCTAGTAATAATTACAAACATGTAAATAAAGCAGCCCCTGCTACAGTGAATGTGGCAATGCCAAGATTGAACTTGACTGAATTGGAGGAGCTCTTACCCACAAATTCACCTGAAGTTGGGACTGGTGGATTTGTTTCAGAATCCGGAGGAGGTGCAGAGCTTAGAGGCAGCTGGGAATTATAAGGAGATGGGAAGAATGAGGAAATATTGGGTGCCATTCCAAAAGGCAGATGATCAGTAGATTCTTTTGTGGAGCTCAGAGGATGCCAATTAAGCAAGAAGATGAGAGCAAATAAAAGTGCAGAGGAGTTGGTGATGGTGGGTGCCATGGATGAATATGGCTCAACTGATCTCAAGACGAGTACTTAATTATGCTGAACTCAGTCTGAGCCCTGAGGAGATGTATATATATGTATATATTGAAAGAAAATAAGGGTGAATGAATATGAAAGGCAGGATAAGGGAGATGGATGTCGGTATGCAACTGTTTGCTACAAATCACGGGATGGAGCAGTACAGACACAGCCACTCTTTTGTTTTATGCTATTTTTGTGTTTTGTTGCTATTATTTTTCTACATGTTCTTGTTTCTCTTGATTTGTCTCTTCTGGAGCTAAAATTACAGCTGTAATGTGATAAAATGTTTGTAGGAGAATGAAGATTTTGTTTGGTAAATTCTCCGTTACTTTTTGTGTCATACAATTTCTCCGCAACATCCACGTCTTGGATGGATAAAAAACCGCTACTGGATCGGCTATTGGGTAGGTCTAGGCAAAAGTCTATGTGGCAGAACTCTGATGTCGACTCATCAGATATGGATCTACTAACTGTTAGTCGACCATCAAAATAGAATGGTCTATCACATACTGTGAGAACACATTTACCTTAAATTTGAGGTCGAGCGTATTGTGTGTGTGTTTTTTTTTTTTTTTAAAAAGAACCAAAACAAATTTCAGTGTATCGGGTTCTTTGTTCACTCCAAGCTTTGGGAACTTCAATTGGTAACTTGTGTGGGTTAGGTATTTAAACCATTACGCATACCGGAATCATGAGCAAAATTGAATGTGAAATCTCCACAAGAGTTGGTGCAAGGAGCTCTAATATCTGGAAGGATATGGTATCAACTCCAACGGGGCAACATCTATTGATCTAAATGTTTATAGACATTGATGAGTCTACATGAGCCATGGTGCAGAAGTAAATGGATTTTACTATATTACACATCCTATGGACTCCATGTGGTCACATTCGACCCTTCAATGAAACTTGTGCATGGTTTCTCGTGCATACTTTTGGCCTAGCACACACCACTTCAAGTGATGTAATGAACAAATTATATGAGCAAGCATTTGGGTAATAATCTCAAATCTCAAATTCAAGATTTTGTCTCTAGGAAAATCAATTCAAATAATAGGGGTACAAGCTTGTAAAAGTTCTTGATATCAACTCATTTTCTTTCCAATTCAATTAATACATGATCTATCACTCTCTAGTCACAACTCTTGTAAATAATACAAATCAAAAGAATCACTCAACACTGAGAACCAACCCTAAATCAATTCCTTTTTGTTTTGTTTGGAGTTGGTAAAAATGGACATAAACTTACTGAATGTTACAAAGTGCAGAAGTGTCGCCAGTTCGGGCAAGTCGCAAAAGCATGAGTTGCAACATAAGCATCAAAACAATTCCAGGTCGGAGAAAACCTCATTGCCATCACTCCAGTATTTCATGTGAAATTTTAGATCCCTAACTACAGAAGCCTAAGATGTGCAGTATCATTCAACCTTTTTATCTGCCAACCAGTTTTCCACGAATGTTGCAATACAGTCACCGAAGAATCTTCTACACAGATCTTATGTGACATTACTGGGCTGCAGCCAAGGAGGCCAGTTAGTAGACACCTGATTGGTACTGAATGAGTGAAAATGCCAATGCATGAGGATATGGAGGCAGAGCTCCTTTCACTTAACTCATGGAGAGCATTTTGGCTGGTTGAGTCTTGAGGGGAGATTTCATCCTCAATCTCGTGATCCCCGGTACCAGTAGTATTCACAAACTGTAGCCTGCTCTTACCAGACTTTTTCCTCCAAAGCCCAGGCCTATGTCGATGCAGTGAATCCCATTGGGTTGGTGGGTGAGAAAACCCATCTCGGTCATGAACAGAATTGGTTAGAGCATGGGAGTTCAGGTGCGCAAACCCTTGGCTCTCATTCTGATGGTGCGAGGAAAAATCTGCTCTCAACTTGTCCGGCAGCCCTAGTACTGTTCCATTTAGAAACTGAACCATCCTGAATTCCACTTGCCTAAGCGACTCTCCAGATGGTGCAGAGAAATCGGGCTGGAACCTGTCATTTAAATTCACAATTTCAGGAGTGTATACTTCAGACCAGAGGCAACCCTCCCAATGCCCCTGACTCATCTCCATGAGTGCTTCTGAGTATTGTATATGTTCCTCCACAAAGTTCATTTCCTGCATTACAATATGGTATACAGTTCATTCAATTGGAGAGAGAGAGAGAGATATCACTAATTCTTATTTAACATTAATAAACACTTACTCCCTCTCCCAAAATGAGTGTTTTGTTTGTTTAATATTTTTGTCCCTAAAGTCATGCATAAATTACCAATAATATCCTTGTAATAAGTTAGTTACAACCCCTCGAGTATGTTACAGCGCATGCACATGGGGGTACAAGGGGGAATGTCCAGCACTAACTAATTTCTCCTTAATTCTTCCCAAAATAAAAAAATACAAAAATACAAGACAATCATTAAAAGACAGGAGGGAGTATATTATATTTCTTAGCATTTTACAACACTATACATGGCTTTCCCTAACAGCCCCCTTCTTCCCTTCAATTTTGCTGCTAATCTAACTAGAGCTATTTTTTCTTTATAATCTTTCTAGTCCTGCAGCTTATCATAAAATCTTTAAATTTTGAAGAGTTTCAAATTCCAAGTAATTTGATCTTATAAGATACAGCTTCTATTGTAAACCGATGAACAAGCTCAACAGAATGTCAAAAAGGATTCTGATTTATGAATTATAATGTTCAAGAAGAAAACGACGAGCCATCATTTCAGCCGTTACGAACAAGATTCTTGGGCATTTCCAATCAATTTGCATTAGTATAAGCATTTTCTAACATTACACTAGATCTTTTGTTACGAGATCAATGTGTATGAGGATGGGGTGTCCCCATGAGTATGGCAGTAACTGGTAAAAGAAAAACTAAGAGAGGACTACCATTTAGGTAATATCATAGATGACACCATAACAAGATTAGACACATTTGTAAAGATAATTCTAGCTATAAGATTTCATCTGCACTGCACATAGCCAAAGTCTGAAACCATTGAAAGGCTTAAGAAACAATTTCAACTCTACCTTGGAACTAAATGCACCTAGCTTCATCACTTTTATCAAAAACCAGATCCAACAAATTCAGAGGAGAAGATGAGATACTTTATTGCCAAGTGACATACTGGATTAAGGAATAACTACAAATTAGAAAGAAAAAATGCCGCCGCAGTCAAAATACTTGGAATCTATATTTAAACTGGCAAAGATTGACCTTTGATTCATGGAAAATTTTAACAACCCAATGTACCAGACAGGTGATCAATGATGAAAAATGGCGCATATACTTAATACAGTCATAGGATAGACCTAAGTTACCAGAAAACACTACCTGAGTATCGATCTCCGTTCCGGAACATTTCGTACCAGAACGTGGAACGCCAACGAACCGAACGTCAAAATCACCGCTCCCAGTGTAAGATTGAAAATTATGTTATTACTAAATGTTTTGGAGCGGGATATCTCCGTTTCCATTCCAAATAAGCCTACCCCCAACATTGCAAACTCTAAAATTTAACATTTCGTGTTTTCGTTTTCAGGTACCAAAGCATTTCACAATCCAGGTAACTTAAGGATACCCAAGGAAACATAAAAAAGAAAGAAAGGATCAATGCAATCAAAATTTAAACTTTTCTTATTTTCAAGCTCAACCTAACCCAGAAAACTATACTAAGAACAACCCTTTTTCCAGGTAGACAGGCACTGTGTACTTAAACAGTTAAACATCACATCATTTCCAACTTCTCTATCAAAGCATTTCAAGGTACCAAATCAAATTCTATAGTTTTAACAGATGGAACTGAGAGATTTAGATACCTGACAAACTGAAACAGCCATTGACCTGGCCCGATCCAAAGGCGACGAGTACACAGCATTGAACCGCACACCCTGCGAGTTCAAGAACACAGCCAACGCCCTTGCTTGCCGCTTCCCATTCTGGGTAAGCGCCGCCACCTGGCACCGGCCGCCCACCACATCCGGCCTCAAATTCAGCTCACACTCTCCGTGACTAATCAGAAAAACCTCCGTTACCAATCGATCCTCGTCGATAGCGTTCGAAGAGAAGCTCCGCGAGAACACCGGAGGCGGCGGGAGCAGAGGGGGCGGCGCCAGAACGTTGTAAGGGTCCCACACCTTGATGGACGGCCCGAGCCGTGGCGTCCCTAGAGAGGAGAGCTGCGGCGAGAGCGGCGACGCGGACGCGTAGCAAGGTAGGATCTCGGGCTCCTGCTCCAGAACCTTCTTTACCAAGTGGTTATCGACCAATTCCCTCCGTTCGGGCTCGCCATTGCCGTCTTCCTCGTCTTCTTCGCCTTCCTCGCTCTCTTCGTCGACTACTTGGAGTGACTGAGACGCGCCCATATGAGCTCCGCCGGGTGGTCACAAGTCCTGCCCTAAATGTAAGGATCGGATCGAGTGTGTCAAGTAAGAATCTTTGTACAGCAAATGCAAATTTTGATTGAGAGAGTGAGATCTCCGGTCATTAATTAAGGTTGTTCAGAAATGGATTGGTAATAAATGCAAAGATGCGAAACTGAAGCAATTGAAGACTAGGGTTTCGAGGACAGAAGCTGAATCGGGAATGGGAATGGAGATGGAGATCTGATGAGGAAGATTAGTAGATCTGTAGGTGTTGTGTTGGTTGCATAGTGTAATGGGAATGGGCCTATCCTTCGGCTTCGAGTTCGAGAGTTATAATGTGAAACGAATCTATCAAAAGCGGAAGAGAGAGATACACATGGACATGGTGTTCCAATAGTTGATTGGGGGCCGTTTGGAATCCTGCTACTTTTACTCTCTCTCTTTTTTTTCTTTTTTTTTTTAAATCGGCAAGCGGTTCTTTTATTAAAAACTCTAAAAAAAAAAGATAAAAATACAAAGATAACCTAAACGGAAGCTGCAAAACGCCACGAGACAAAATACATTAATGAAAAGACAAAAGTGATTGATGGAAGTGAGATAAAAAGAGCTCGCTAAAACTTCTCTGACTGACGTGATAGCTCCAAAGAACCAAAATGATGGAGAAAGAGCTTGTTGTCTTTTGCAATGTCGACCACTAATCCCAAATGAGTTCGGATGATCGTAGATGAGGAGGGACAAAAAATCCTGTGAATCAATTCTTGAGATTTGTATGTTGAATGGTTTCGAAAATAATTAAGGTGCTTTGATCTGGTGGCTACAGTACCCAATTCTTGACAGAACTTCCAAAGGTTTTCGACTTCAAGGGTTTGATTAGAGGTTTAATGATTGACTTTCTTAGAAATTGACCTTATGAATGGATTTTGGATGTAGGGTTTGAGGTGATGCGCGTGAAGGTAAATCAGAGATAGTGGCTTATGAGAGATTGTGAGTATCAAAATTGACAGCAACATTAGTGTGCACCTGTGTCACAACCAAGGGGCGGGAGACCGTTTCCTCAAAGTCAACAAGAGGATCTGAAGTGTTGAGAGTAGGCTGTACTGATGTAGAATAGTCCTCTACATCATTTAATCTCGGTCGCCGAAACTCGAGGAGGACGACGAGCAATCCAAGGCCCTCTCGCATCCGATATGATGCTATCCAAAAAATCATAAGTCGACTGACAAATGAGCACGCGACATGTGCCACCCAAGTGACACATCACCCCTCGTCTGAGACCAAGTCAAAGAGGCTAAGCGCCAAGGCCACAAGACCCAAACTCATATGAAGATGGGCAGAAACCCACGGAAGACCAACAGAATACGGGACCGAGAACCCAAGATTATGGTTCCAGGACCATGGTCCCAAGACGACAACATACGAACGGTCCCCTGGCCGTAAGAACCCGACCGTCAAGAGTGGTCCCGCGACGCCTAGGTCGTGGTACCCAAGTTTGGACCCAGACGAGCAAGGTGGTCGTACCCA
>JAYMTK010004864.1:0-10737 GCA_036897405.1 Pelargonium myrrhifolium | reverse complement strand
GGGTATTATTATGAAATGACCAAAACGCCCCAAAAATTTAATAAAATATATAATTATTTATTATAATTTGTGATAAGTATAAAATAGAAGTAATTTTACCGCTCGAAGGAGAAGGAAATCTAAAGAAATTAGGGTTTTCTAGTGTTGGCGAACAAGGTCAACCGTTTACACTTGTAACAAACTCAAGGTAAACCCACTAATACATGTGGGTATACCGTATTTGACGGTATACCTCACACATTTAAAGAACATTAAATGGTCCACCGTCCATACACAATACACAAGATAACAAATGGGAGGTCAACCATCCTATACATATACCACGTATGACGGTATACCTCACATATTCAAACGGTACACCGCTCAGACAAAAGATAACAAACGAGAGGCAAACCCTCATACACATGTGGGTACACCACGTATGACGGTATACCTCACACATTTAAAGGTTCCACCGCCCAGATGTAAGATAATGAGGTAGCTCATGAAAGGTAAACTCACCTACACATGTGGGTATACTGTGTCTGACGGTATACCTCACACATTTATTGGGTCCACCGTCCAAACAAAATATATTAAGGTAACAAATGGGAGGTATATCCACCAACACATGTGGGTAGACTGGCCAAACACATTAATGTGTGAATAAATGAAGTTGAAGGTTTACCAACATATGTTTTGGGTTGACCACCATACCCTATTATCTTACTGTATTCTTTAAAAAACATAAAAAAATTCAAACTAACTGCATAATAAACAACAATGTAGAAACAAAAAACAACAATGAAGAAGTCAGATGATTGTTAGTTGGAGTTGTCTCTCTCACTGAAATTATCCAAGAATATTTGTTTGTTCTTTTTTCCAATTTGCAGTAGTTTGTTCTCTCTATTATCTTTATATTCAAGTTGTTACTACAAAATATTGATTATGATGGGTGAATGGTAGGTTACTTTGATGATGGTGGATGACGAGTTATAACACAAAGATGTGGAGAGTTGAGAATGAGAGATATTTTGAGTAGAAGATAACATATAAACATTAACAGTGTCTCACATAAACTTGCAACCTCATGTGAAAAATAGTGACAAATTATCTATATAAACATTGATGATATAGACAATTTCAACAAAAATACTTATGCCAAAAAAATTTCTATAGACATTATAAACACTTACCAAACAAGTATTATAGACCAGACTTTTCCATATAAACCGAGACGGCTTAGAAGTTGCATTAATATAGTAATATGAAATGGGTTACACTTGATTTATTGGAGATGAATTTGGACCCGAATCCACATCTCCTCATATTCCTTAATTGGGCCATAGCTGATGGTAGAGTAGGAGTCCAGATAAAGTTGACCGAGGCCATTTCATGGCGCAGACTCGTAGATCCCACAGAATCAACGGCCCCACTCAAACTCCACAGCATAATTATATATTCCCTCGCCCCATTCCACTGTCTTTTATCACCGTCTCTTTCTCCCATGGCTACCTCCACCCCCAGAACTTGTCTTCTCTCTCTGTAAACGCATCGCCTAGGCTGCGCCACCTATACCTTCCTTTTGCTTTTTGGTGGCGTCCTTCGTGTGGTGCTCGATCCTCACCCTACCCTCACTGGTCACGCACCATTTACAAATATATATATATACACATATATTCTTCTCTTTCTTCTTCACTTTGGAGTCTGGTCCCCTGCATTTCTACGACACACACCTCTGTCGTTTTCTCCTACGAGCTTCGCTATGCGTACATGTCTTTTCCCAGAGATTCCCAACGCGTAATTCCACTGCTACGACGACTCCCAGCCTCTCAGATTCCGCCACCTGTCCTTTCCGCCGCTGCACACATCTTATTACCGATCAATTAAAAACTCCCCAACTGTCGAATCGGAGTAGAATATATTTGATCATCACACTATATACATTTCCGTTTGATTCATGAGGGGTTTCGGCAAGCACGAGCGCCGATGGGCCTCCGACTCGATACCTGGCCGGACGGCGGTCAGCGAAGGTAGTTCTCCGGCGAACGAGTTGAACTCGTCGGAAGAGTTTGTTGAGGTCACGCTCGATCTACAAGACGATGACACCATCGTGCTCCGGAGCGTGGAGCCTGCGTTGACGACGGTGATTAACGTCGCCGATGACGAGCACAGCGGCAGGTTGGAGACGCTGTCGCCTTCTTCGGCCTCGCGTTCGCCGTCGACGATGAGGCGAAGCTCGTCGAACAAGTTCCGGCAGTTCTCGCAGGAGCTCAAGGCGGAGGCGGTGGCTAAGGCGAAGCATTTTTCGCAGGAGTTGAAAGCCGAGCTCAGGCGGTTTTCGTGGAGCCACGGTTATGCTTCGCGTGTGCTCTCCGCCTCGTCGACGACGGCGGGATCGGCTCATCCTGGGAGCGGCTTCGACTCGGCTCTGGCGGCTCGGGCGCTCAGGAGGCAGCGCGCTCAGCTCGACCGGACACGATCCGGCGCGCAAAAGGCGCTTCGCGGACTGAAATTCATCAGCAAAAACTGCAAAACGAACGGCGTCGATGCGTGGGACGAAGTACAGAGCAACTTCGACAAGCTTTCCAAAGATGGCTTTATCTATCGTGCCGATTTCGCGCAATGCATAGGTCTCAATTTCATTTCCTTGTTCTTTTGATTGGATGTTTTGGCATTATCCGCAATTGTTTTGGAAAAACACTTTGTACGTTTTTTCGAAATCTTTTACTATTTTTGTTTCTTGATTTGACTTTAAAGTTTGTGACTGCTCTTTTCAATTTCTTAAGGAATGAGAGATTCGAAGGAGTTTGCTTTGGAATTGTTCGACGCTTTGGGACGGAGACGAAGATTGAAGGTGGAGAAGATTTGCAGAGACGAGCTTTACGAGTTCTGGTCACAAATTACAGATCAGAGCTTCGATTCTAGACTCCAGATCTTCTTCGACATGTACGCATTAATTAATTAAATAAGCATTAATAACCTAAACAATAATCATTAATTGCTAATACAAAATTATTTTAACTCTAAGCTAGGAAACATACGTTTGAACAATGCCTAGAAAGGACAAGCCTGTCTTTTTGCATGTGTGCCCATATTATGAAATTCAGTACTAGTAATTTCAGTATTTGTCTATTAATGAAATTTATTTTTAATTTTAAAAGTAAAAATGATGTAATTACGTGACAGGGTTGACAAGAATGAAGACGGTAGAATCACAGAGGAGGAAGTAAAAGAGGTAATTAAATTCTTTTCAACGTGATGTTATTTTATTTTTTCTTTGTAATATAATATAATCCGTCTCTTTCTGCTGAATATTAAAAAAATAGTCTCTAAAACCTGATTATAGTTTCAGTTAGATTATTAACGGTAGGTAGGATTCGGTGGCCATAGAAACTATGAAACGCCAGAACTATCTACTCCAGTATTTTCAAATGTTTGGGTTTTCTTGATTCATGACGCTTTTGATATCTCAACTCAAGCATCTTATCTTATTTAGTAGATATGAACATTCAAGAACAGTTCTATTATTCTCTCCAAAAGTATTAATTACGATGTTATAGTGGGGTTGGTGAGGGCTTTTTGGTCAGCATAATTTATTTGGTGAAAAATTAAAATTGATTTGAAAATCTTGATGTTTGTATTTTTGTGTTGTAGATCATCATGTTGAGTGCTTCTGCAAACAAGTTATCAAGACTCAAGGAGCAAGCAGAGGAATATGCAGCTCTGATCATGGAAGAGTTAGATCCTGAAGGACTTGGCTACATTGAGGTAATTAAGTGGGTCCTCTCCTCCTCTGCCTAACCCATAATATGTACTATATATTCATCTTTTGATTGATTAATATTTTTTTTTTTTTTTGGTTTCACATATAGTTTAATTTAGTTTTGGGCACACAGATACAGTTGGCATGCCATAGATAAACGTTCTAGAAGATGCACTTGGGTTTTGTAAATACTACAACTTCTCATCATCTTTTGATTTACTTCTTTGGATTATTAATTTGTGTTTTGTATAACAATTAGCAATACCCCATTGACCAACATATTATATTCTCAAGACTTTTTCTTCCTAATTAACTCCAACCGTTTGGCAATGACTTGGTAGAATTGGGTTGCCATGTTGTTGAACCGCGCTTGAAATAAAACAAGAACAAGTTGTATCCAATATATAGTGACGACCTATTTAAGTAAGTTGATAATGATTATAATATATAGGTGTTTATTTGATTGTGAAACTCTTGTGGTTGTTCACCTGCTCCCTTGTTCTTTTATATTTCTTATTTTATTCCAAATTTGCTTGATAACTGCTTTACGTTAACCTCTATTATAAACTTCTAATTTAATTTGATGCATGTGCCATTTTCCTCTTCTATCAACAAAAATGACCAATTGATACTGTCAAAGCTGTGGTAGCTAGCTTGTCAACATTAACATTACAGAGCCCAACTAAGCTAAATAATTATATGAATCACTCATTTTAACAAACAAATGGTGTGTCCAAATTCCATCAAAATTATCGCCCATGTGAAATTGTGGGCTAGCTTTTTGGTCTGTTGGTTCAAATACGCGTTGTTGTCACTTATACACGTATACGCGCATGCTGCATTGCGCACTCACTTTTATTCGTTGTTGCATGCACTTAAATTTTGACTGAATGGTGCTTTTAATTTTAGCTATGGCAACTGGAGACGCTGCTTCTGCAGAGGGACACGTACCTAAACTACAGTCAAGCCCTGAGCTACACAAGCCAAGCGTTGAGCCAGAACCTGCAGGGGCTGAGGAATAGGAGCCAAATAAGGAGAATGGGCACAAAATTGCTTTACTATTCGCAAGAGAATTGGAAGCGAATATGGGTTGTTACACTGTGGGTGTTGATTATGATTGGGCTTTTTACATGGAAATTTTATCAATACAAAGAGAAGGGTGCCTTCAAAGTAATGGGGTATTGTCTCCTCACAGCTAAGGGTGCGGCGGAGACTCTCAAGTTCAATATGGCTCTTATCCTCTTGCCAGTCTGCAGGAACACCATCACTTGGCTAAGGGCCACCAAGCTGGGTTGCATTGTACCTTTTGACGACAACATCAACTTTCACAAGGTACACTACACACCAGCATGACTTCTGGAATATTGCTTGTTTTTTAAGTTTATCTTTTGGGCCCACATTAAAACCAAAGTCAAAATGATGGGTTCATCTTAACCATCACAATAAAATGGTGATACTGATGACCAGGTGTGAACTGGCAAATGTGTTGACACCTAAATTTTAGATATTCCAAAGAAAGAAATAGGATATGTGAAAATGGAAATTAAATCAGAATAAATTGAATTCTACTGAGCAAATAAAATGTAAAGTTGACTGATTTCAACAGCAAAAAGAGTATGCATGTGAACATCACATGTATGTGTTCAAATGAAATTGGAATCATCACATAAATAATTCACTTTCGGTTGTATAACATGGCTAAGAATAGATTATAAGCTGTTTTTATAGTAAAGCCAAAATTATGGCAGCTTTATGAATTATGATTCAGCTCAAACTATGTTACTTCATTATTTATCATATCAGTAATCAGACCCATGATTTTGACTAAGCAACTGAAATTTGTAGATTATCAACCCAAAGAGGTTTTTAACCTATGTTTCTTTAAGTTGGAAAATTTATTGTGACCTTTTCTCATAGTTAAATGTTTTGCCTAATGTATTTTGCAGACAATAGCTGCAGCCATTGTAGTTGGTGTTATTCTCCATGCTGGTAACCATCTTGCATGTGATTTCCCGAGGCTTATCAACTTGTCTGAAGATCACTACGAGGAGTATTTGGTTCATGATTTTGGCAAACAAAAACCCACATACCTAGACCTTGTGAAAGGGCCAGAGGGTGTGACTGGAATTTTAATGGTGATTTTGATGGCTATTGCTTTCACACTTGCAACAAGATGGTTTAGGCGAAACCTGATTAAGCTGCCCAAACCCTTTGATAGACTTACAGGATTCAATGCCTTTTGGTACTCACACCACCTCTTTGTCCTTGTGTACATCTTGCTCATTGTTCATGGTGTACTGCTCTACTTTGTCCACAAATGGTACATTAAGACGGTATGATATCAATACCTGTTCTTCATTATATATATATATATAGGTTTCTTTTACTCTTCTTATTGGTGTTACTTAAGATACTTATAACAACCTTGCAGACATGGATGTATCTTGCTGTCCCTGTTTTTCTATATGCTGGAGAAAGGACTCTGAGATACTTTCGGTCGGGTTTATATCCTGTAAGACTCCTGAAGGTGAGAATAATGCACTAACAACTTCTGTCATTTAAATTGATTCTTATTTTCTTTGGTAATATTTAGGTATGCCTAATTTGCCTCAGGACTAGTATCTCTAGTGTTGTAGCTTTAACAAATTTTTACTTTAATTGTATATTTCAGGTTGCCATTTATCCAGGAAATGTTCTCACTTTGCAAATGTCTAAACCTCCTCAGTTTCGGTACAAGAGTGGGCAATACATGTTTGTCCAGTGCCCTGCTGTTTCTCCTTTTGAGTGGTAAGGCACAATCAAAACACTGCATCAACTCTTAAGCTTTTACCATTACTGCTGCTAGCATACAATGAAGTCTTTCTATATCTTTCATCTTATTTGAAATAATTTTATTCCAAGAACATTTGATATGCAGTTTGGTCCGTAAACAGTAATCTTCAGTCTTTATATATTTTTTTTGTTCTGCTGAATGCTAAAAATGCCATTATAACTTAATGCCAGGCATCCCTTTTCCATTACCTCGGCTCCCGGAGATGATTATCTTAGTGTTCATATCCGGCAGCTTGGTGACTGGACACAAGAGCTTAAGAGGGTATTCTCTGAGGCCTGTGAACCTCCAATGGCCGGGAAGAGTGGCCTCCTCAGGGCTGATGAAACAACCAAGAAAAGGTATGCATTATGTTTGTATTTGCATTCCTGTTTTCATCTTATATGCATAGTATTTTGTCTTTAATGTGCATAATTCATCCCTGAATTGCAGTTTGCCAAAACTATTAATAGATGGGCCTTATGGTGCCCCAGCACAAGACTACCACAAATATGATGTCCTGCTACTTGTTGGCCTGGGAATCGGAGCAACGCCATTCATTAGTATTCTAAAAGATTTACTCAACAATATTGTCAAAATGGAGGAGCTGGCAGTAAGTAACTTATGCTCTTTGTGCTGGTCATAACTCATAATAACTAAGTACTATCTGGCTTTTGTTTGAGTTCAGTATGGTTCAAAAATTTGTTTGTACATCTTAAATCCTGAACTTTCATAGGCACTTTCCAGAAACTGCAAGGTTACAATTCTGTTTCTTTCTCTTTGTTAGGATTCAATCTCAGATATCAGTAGGACATCAAGTTCTGGGAGTAACGGAAGCACTGATAGGATTTCTCCAAAACGTAAGAAACCTCTAAAGACTACCAATGCTTACTTCTACTGGGTAACTAGGGAGCAAGGATCATTTGATTGGTTCAAAGGGGTCATGAATGAAGTTGCAGAGGAGGATCAAAGGGTATGCTTGAGCTTGAACTCTTAAATCGTGTCTTCTTTAGTAGATTGTTTTGAGTTCGTCAGTTAATGAGTTGTTATTCTGCATTTTAGGGTGTGATTGAGATGCACAACTACTTAACTAGCGTGTACGAAGAAGGGGATGCCCGTTCGGCCCTCATCACTATGGTCCAAGCTCTCAACCATGCCAAGAATGGGGTCGACATTGTCTCAGGAACAAGGGTAAGATCTTTCACACATCTATTATGTCATTCCCTTAGTTATGCTTACTGTAGTAGTTTCTAATCATCATACCAAAAACCAGGTGCGAACCCATTTTGCAAGGCCTAATTGGAAGAAAGTTTTCTCTAAAATGTGTTCCAAGCACTGCAATGGAAGGATAGGTGAGTTAATTCATCACTTCTTCATCTATGAATAAGTAAGGAAATTATGTGTCATCCTAATGAGATTGTTTCATTGTTGTGGAGGAGCAGGAGTTTTCTACTGTGGAGCACCAGTGTTGGCTAAAGAACTAAGCAAGCTCTGCTTTGAATTCAACCAAAAGGGCTCCACTAAGTTTGAATTCCACAAGGAGCACTTCTAAAATAGATTTTGGGTTACTGGTATGCCTTAATGCTAAACACCTCCATTACCATTGCCACACAATTAGAGTTTTAATTTGTACAATCAAGAAACAGTGTACAGTCATTGATTGGTTGGGAAAGAAAAGGGTAAAATCAGAGAGATAAATACATAAGTAGTATATGGACACAAGTCAAGTTTATGATATTCAGCAATGTATATAACAAGAGGAGGAGGAAGACAAATGTCATCTTTGGTTTGTCAAATTGCCACAGCTGAGAGTTTCAATGAGGCACAAGAATCTGGAAGTGGAACACGTGTCGAGAGCTGATAGGTGAGATGTGGCAGGAAGACCTAAGGTGAGAAGTGAAGTGCAGAACAGCTACAATGGAGAGGTTGACCCATTTGATAATGACATGGGATATGGAATTGAATGATGGGCAGAGAAGACATTCTCAAGTGGGGAAGGAGACAGTTTTGGATGGAATTTTGTAGTGTTGCTTTTTTTTTCTTTTTCTTAATCAGTATAGAAATGTTATTGCTCAGGTCCACATGAAACTGCTTTTTCTTCACTATTTTAAAAATAAGAAGTTAGTCACTTTTAGGGGAAGTGTATACCGTATAGGACTATATTTGAGCTATTATAAATAGAATTTTAAATTAGTTACATTTGGCTTCCAGGATCTAACTCCCTTGAAAAGAAAAAAAAAAAAAGAATACAACTCAATTGCTTGTCAAAGGACTAGCAATCTTTCCATGAAATTAAGCTACTTACATGTTGATGGTAGTCGACACAACTGCAGTTCATGTTCAATGAATAATTCTCTCCGCTCTGGACATTGTGCACCAACGGAAACCTATTGCCTTTGCGAATTGCAAATATCAACCATTCCCCATTGTTCCACCAGACTTTAGGAATCAAAGGATACTTAATCCCAAATTCGCACGATAGCCTCTTTCGCTGATCTTCCAAGTCAATTGAATACAACTTTGTCCACCCTCCATTTCTCGAGTTCCTCAGCTTCCACACCTCCCATTTTAGTTCCGAAATTTCTGAAATCACAGACAAGCTGTCCCCCATTGGTAAAATACTCCAATGTTGCTTTCGCATCTCTTGAGGGAGGGAGAACGGGAACTCCTGGACAACTTCAGTCTCCACATCCATCATAACTAATGTGGAAGAAATGACCCAATAAAAGAACCCTCCTGCAAATGTTGGAGGCAGCAAACACATGAAACTGTGTATGTGTCGGGTGTCAACGAATCTCCACGAAGTGTCGACACCAGCGGTTAGTATCATATATTTATTCACATAACCAGTAGGCGACCTCTGATGAGCTACTGTCACTATCTTAAACTTGTTTGAAACTGGACTACGCGCCAATCCAGAGCATTTCTCTTTGAAGATGTAACTCAAAGGAGGAGGAGGGAGGGTCAACAATTGTCTTGTAACGGGATTGGCAAGAGATAAATGAAGGACTATGTTTTCGTTGGACATTAGTACTAAACCATCACAGGTAGCCAAAACCTTGCCGGGAAACTCATATTCAAACCTTTTCAAAGTGGTACTGCTCTTTCCGGGGAACTCCACCAAAACAGAATCAGAGAGGCGACTATAGTGCTTTTGGACGATCAGGCTAGCAATTGAGAGACGGTGATGAGCTTGAATAAAGACAGGACTATTGATTATAGCATACCAGTGCTTGCAGACATATCTTGCCGCGTCATGGAGTACCTCAGCAGGAACTAAGGCAAGTATCTTGAACAATACATCATCAGGAAGATAAGACCATCTACTTCTCATCATCTTCTTCAATTTTGCACGAGTAATAGCCATCTCCTCTATCTACAGGCTGCATTTTCAGTCAATTCATAGCCTTAATTTAAACAACAAAACCGCGCAAATTCTCATACACCAACTTCATTTTGTTGTGCTATGGTTTGAAGATGCGAGAAATATGATTTTTTTTTTTTTTTTTCATTTTCACGGTCAAACCAATTGGATTAACCCTAATTGCTAATGAAGCCAATTACCAAAACCCTAATGTTCCAATAGACGATGAAGTTGATTTGTGCTATGGTGTGAAGATGCAAGAATTAGGAAAATTTTCGTATTCAGTGTCAACAGAAAAACCAGTTGGATTAACCCTAATTGCTAATGAAACCAATTAACAAAACCCTAAAGTTCCAATTGGCGATGAAGTTGATTCAGATTGAACTTTGGATCAGGGTACGTGTTTTTTTAGAATTAAATAAAGATGAATCTGGAATTGGTAGACCTTTAGAGAATAATTAAATTAACATGGATTAAAACAATGGCTATAAAGAAAATAGTGTAGAACGTACCTGCTTTGCTTTGGGTCTGCTTTAGTTAGTACTCAACTTCAATTTGTTTCGGGAGTTGTTTTTACTTCTTCGTTCTTTGGTTGTTAATATATATAGGGTAAAATGGTTGCAGTACCCTTGAACTTTTTTTCAATTTGGAGTTGGCCCATGAATCCTAAATTTTCTTGTTTTAGTTCTTGGACTTTCAATTTTTCTTGTTTCAGTCCTCATAACCGGTTATAACCGCCACATGTCACTATATGATTGAACAAATTTTAATTTTAATTTTTTTTCAAAAATTATAATTAAATTTAATTATTTCGCCGGA
>JAYMTK010004863.1:0-10738 GCA_036897405.1 Pelargonium myrrhifolium | reverse complement strand
AGAGCGGGGCGGATTGAACATCAGGGTTAATGGGCGGGTAACCCGCCCGTGAACACCCCTAATGATCATATCTCTCTGTACAAAACTCTAAATCAAGTAAGGTCAGTTTCATTAGAAACTAGGCTCATGTAGCTTTCCAATGGTATATGAGATACTTTCTGAAGATGTGTGAGTAAAAGCAGTTAATTTCGTAAAGATCACTCAAAAACTATTCTGGCAGATTTGATGTCTCTTCACTAAACAAATAATATCTTCTTAGATATATATTTAACCTAAAAACTGTTTTATTAACATAAACTAGATATCCATATCTTTCTATATTGATAAACCAAACGTATTTTGAATAAAAATTGAATTAGATATGAATTTTTAAAGTTGAGTCATGAAACAAATTAGAAGCTGACAGATTCTAATGACAAATTTTGCACAATGTTTACAAACTTTAATTTAAAAACATTTCATTATGAAAATATGATAGTGTCAAATGTTTTCATCCATGAAAACTTTAATTAAAGTTTATTTAGTAATATAATGATTTAACTGTATTTTTAGTACCCAAACTTATATTGAAACCAAATCTGGTACCTAATCATTTATTATACCAGAGCTGATATCCACATTTTTATTTTGTACCAAATCTGGTACCTATCATCAATTCAAGCTAACGGAACCGTTAACTTGCTGACGTGAAAATAAAAAAATATTAAAAAAATAATAAACAAACGAAAAAAATCAAAATACAAAAAAAAATTAGATCAAACTTAGTGTTCTTGTTGTGTCCTTCAATTTCAAATAAATCTCAACAAAACAAGCAACACTCCAAATAAAAACTTAAAACCCATGATCAAACACCAAGAACAAAAACAAAATTGAACCAAAAACTTGATTAAATTTCACACCAAGTGAAAATCAAACTCAAACATAAACAAAATAAATTGAAAATCAAAACCAAAATAAATTGAAAATCAAAAACAAAAAAAATTAAAATTAAAAAAATTCTAAAAAAAGAAAAGTTCATAATTTCTTCTTCTAAAAATGTTGGACAGTTCCCCCATTTTATGATTTTATCAACAAAACTCAAATATGCTCATTCTCATTTTCTAATTCATGTCTTCAATTTTTCATCAATGGTTGTATCCAAGGATACCCACAACCATGGACACGAAGCATGCCGAGCGCCTCACTCCAGTCCTCTTTGGCGCCGCCACGGCGGCCAAATCGGCTATCAACCTCCAAGACATGCTCTTGATCTGGTTGAGTTCGCCGGAGGCGAACAAGATTTTGTACGGCGGTGCTGAGGAAGAAGTGTGCGTCGGGGACGGCGGCGGCAGCGAGGCGACGGACAAGGGAGAGGAGCGGCGCGGCGTGAGTTCCGAAGGGGAAGACCAGGACGGTGACGTGGAGGTCACCAGAGGTGGGCTGACTCCCCAGATCTGGCCGAGGTCGCCAGATCATGCGCAGGTGCAGACCACCTGATGCGGTGGGGGCGGCGCTCTGGCGGGATCGCGAGCGGAGCTTGGCCGGAGATGGATGCAGAGGCGTAATCTAGTTTCAATTTTTTTTTTTTTAATTACAAGTCTTATGATTTTTTTTTGTGATGGTCGTGTAGCTGAAGAAGGCATTTGCCTTTAATTTTTTACACTTTCATTTTTATTTGTTTTTGCAATATTTGCTATAAATGATTGTATTTAAAAATGTTACATTATTTACTATTCAGAACAAGCACCAAGCGCGAAGAATAAGGATCCTCCAAAAAAATGGGAAAGACCCACTTTTTGAGTACCAGTGTTTGATTTTATTTTTGTTCTTAGTGTTTGAGTTTAATTTTGAGTGTTTGATTTTCGATTCTAAGTTTTTATTTGAGATTTGGGTTCAATTTTGTATTTGAAATTGAAGAACACCAAGTTTGATATGATTTTTTTGTATTTTGATTTTTTCGTTTGTTTATTATTTTTTTAATATTTTTTTATTTCCATGTCCGCAAGTTAACGGTTCCGTTAGCTTGAGTTAACGGTAGGTACCAGATTTGGTACAAAATAAAAATGTGGGTACCAACTCTGGTACAATAAAAGTTTGGGTACCAGATTTGGTTTCGCCTATAAGTTTGGGTACTAAAAATACAGTTAACCCTAATATAATCAACGTTTGTTATCATCAAAACACATTTTGTTGTCAAGTAACAAAAATCCATAAATGAGTTTATATGAAATATGACAAATATTTTCATAATAGTGTGTAAGAGAGAGAGAGAGTGGGGTAGGTAGATTAGGTTTTTTTTAGGAATAATTACATATACCCCCTTAGAATTTAAGCGTTTTTCACATAAACTCCCTAATGAATAAATGTATCTTAGTCATTATACAATAAAATTAAGATTTAACGGCAAAATCAATTCCGCGCAATATTGGGTACGTATTTGCTAATAAAAATTTATTAAAAAGTTTATTTGTAAAACGCTTAAATTTCGAACGGCATACCTATAATCACCCCTTGAATAAGAACAGCTTAAAGGAAGGAACACAAACATTGTATCCAATGAAAACACATAAAATGGGTATACTGGTGCCATGTCAGCACTATCCTGATGATGCCAATGAGTGGCTCTCCATCTCCATACTTGGAACACCAAATCTCCACATTCCACCATTCCCCAGTTATCACTCCCTCCTCCAACCAAACCCAGAAATAATAATAATAATAATCCATTTTATTTATTAAAAACAAAAAGGTGAAACAAAACCAATATCAACTCATATTGTAGCACCAAAAAACATAGTAAACAGGTGTAGCAGGAGAGATCTGAGTAGCTAATTAAGGTTGTACACTAGAGAGCAACAAGCAAGCCATGGCCTCAACCTCCTCAGTCTCACCTGCTCTCTCCTCTTCAACTCTAGTTGATGCAAAGCCTCCTCTTTCATCAACAACCCAATGTGTGTCCCTCCCAACTATGCCTCCACCTCCTCTTTCTTCCCAAAACCGCCAACCATCCAAGGCCTCTTTTGCTTATTGTCAGTACTCCTAATTCTATATATCACACTAATTACAAGAACATTTCAAGATTTGACATCTACGTAAGTACTGATGCTCGATTTTCGCGGTTTCAGGTCGCAAGATTGCTCGTAATGTCATGGGCAGGGCCACTACAGGTGACGCCCCAGCAGCTACTGAAATTGCAGAAACTGAGCTCCCTGAGATTTTCAAGACTGTTCAAGAAGCTGTAAGCAACCAAATTATCATTCTTTTTGTTATTTGGGTGGTTTCTTGATTAATCAAGAATTGAATTGATATTTTCTTGGCTTAACATAAATACATGTATAGTGGGACAAGGTTGAGGACAAATATGCGGTGAGTTCGCTAGCTGTGGCTGGTGCGGTTGCTCTCTGGGGCTCAGCTGGGATGGTCTCGGTGAGTTTTCTTGGGTTTTATGATTTTGATTCAGTTTAAATGTAGAGTTTTCTAAGAGGTTGTGTTGTTTGTTGGTAATGATAGGCAATTGATAGGCTTCCTCTAGTTCCTGGTGTTCTTGAGCTTGTAGGAATTGGCTACACAGGGGTATGTACAATTATGCTCTCAAGGTGTTTGATTAAATGACTCAAAGACAAAGCTTTGCTTATAATTCTTGTTGTTTTCTTATGATCCATTGTTGCAGTGGTTTGCTTACAAGAATCTAGTGTTCAAACCAGAAAGGTAATTAGTAACTACAGTGTTAATGAATTGGTTAAGGAAGTGGTGGGTACTTGGTCTAATTGTTTGAGAATTGATATGATGAATAGGGAAGCTCTGTTTAGCAAGATCAAGGAGACATACAAGGATATAGTTGGGAGCAGCTAAAGGAGTTAATTTTGCTGTTCACATCTTTGTGTTTAAAACCAAAATAAATTGCAGCAATTGTGCTGGGATTAGTTATATCAAAATGCTGTATTTTGTTCATATACATTTTTCTAACCAGAGTAAATTAAAATCCTTGTCATTTTGTACTTCTCCTCTTAAGATTCATGTATCCATTCCTTGTGTTTAGCACTGCTGTAATTATAGTGGTGAGTCTAGCTCTCCTATCTATTTCATAGCTCCTGTACATAAAATTTCAGTTAATTGTTTTCCTTTGGAGGACATAGGCAGTGAGGTGTATGTGCTAAATTATTCCCAAGAAATTGAGGTATGTTTAGTATTCTAAAAGAACTTGCCCCAGATCTCATAAACTAAAGCTCAGTACTTCCAAGGATGCAAACCGGTGCTGAGTAAAAGCATTTGATATAGTATTTTTTTTATAGGGATAAATTGCAGATACTCCCTCAAAGTTTGAACGTTTTGCACATAAACTTTCTTAATAATTTTTGTTAGCAGATACCTATCTAAAGTTGCGCAAAACCTTTTTTTTATTAACTTTTTAAGTTTGGTGTAAAATGACTAAAATACTCTTATACTTTTAATTATTTATTATTTTCAGAAGTAAAATAAAATAAATAAAGATAAAATAAAATAAAATAAAATAAATAACCTAATCTAATCTCCTCTCACACATCACTCTCCTCTCTCTCTCTCTCTCTCCCTCCTCCATCCCCACTCTCTCTATCTCGCCGGCGCTTCATGGCGGAGATCGGCGTCTCTCGCTGGTGTTGCACAGCGGAGAGCGGTGTCTCTCGCCTGTGCTGCACGACAGAGCACATCCACCTCCGGTGCTGCACGGCGAGATATGATACCGCCACTACTGGATGCGCTGGAGCTCAATCCAAAATCGTCGGAGTGGGAAGGCTACCGCGCCACTGTTCGTCGTCGTCGGATTTCTAACCGCACCATCGCCACGCCACCTCCGCCTCTGCCGTCGTTGCGCACCATAGCCAGAGCCACGACCAGCACGATTTGGTCCTCTGTCTTTTTTTTAAAGTGCGGGTACTAACTCTGGTATAATAAAAGTTTAGGTACTAGATTGAGTTTTGAAAGTTTGGGTACTGAATTTGCCTTTATCTCTATATAAAGAATTCGATCATATGAGATTAAGTCATTAATTTCTTATTATTTTATTTTGAGTATATTTTTCTAATAAATTAAATTACAATTTTTCAAAATGCAGATACAATTTTTTTTCATATCATCAACAAACTCAACTTTGATTTGAGAGTTCCGACCAAACCATTAATTTTCAAATCACATTCTCATTCCGTTGATCCATCATTACCGCAAGAATCCCTACTTGCACACACACCAACTAAAAAATTTCCCGCGAATTTGCATCGTGGATACTCTGCCAGCCCTAACAAAATCTTAACTTGCCTATCAAACAAGAACTATTTATTTTGACGAAAGAGAACTTAATTTGTCATTAAACTCAAAAAAAATTTGGTGTCTAAAAATCAATAAAGATGTTGAACCGCCTCTTAAATGCACAGCGTACCTTCGCAACTCAAACTAATAAACTAATTTCTCGCACTCCAAACCTATCACAATTTATTTTCCATTTCTTATTGTAAATTGTAGTAATCTAGTCAAGAAATAATAAAATATAAAAAAGTTTTAACCTATTGCATGGGTACATACAAAATATAACGTATGGCCTTGCATGGGAAATCAAAATTATATCTCTGCATGACTGCCAAATGTCATCTTAGGAGAGGAGAAGAATAATTATGAAATCTCTTTGAATCCCCAATCCATCTATTATAAATAGAAGTAGACATCAAAAAACATATTTGCATTACACACAAAAACAAACACATTTCCATTCAAATAACACATCAAAAAAAAAAAATGATGAGAAATGGTCAATTTGATGAAGTGGAAATGGGGAAACAAGCCATCAAGCTCTCCAACGCTTTGGTGTTCCCAATGATACTAAAATCGGCTGTGGAGCTTAATATTATTGAGATGTTATCCGAAGGCAATTTCATGTCGTCTTCGGAGATGGCGGCTAGGGTTTCTGCAAAGAACCCTAATGCGGCTTCTTTGTTGGATAGAATGTTGGGACTTTTGGTGAGTTACTCGGTGCTCGAGTGCAAGATCCAGGTCACTGATGGCGAGGCTGAGAGGGTTTACAGAGCAGGGCCGATGTGCAAGTTCTTTGCTAAAAATGGATCAGTGGGGGGCTCTGTGGCTCCTCTCCTTTTGCACCACAATGACAAGGTCTCCATCCAAAGTTGGTATGTATGGTTACTTATACAGTTTATTTGAGACCAACTCGACTAAAAGCTTATGTTTATAATTGAAATAGTTTATTTATACTTGAATATTATATTTTAACACGTATTCTCACCTACAAACTTATTATAACTTTGCATGTGGACTGATGAGAGATAGCTAGAGATTATAATGCATTTTCAATTTTAATTGTGGACGATGAGAGACAGTGAAGAGTGCATGTTTATTTTTTCATTTTACAATGGACTGAAGATAGATAGTAGAGTGCCCACTGTGGCTTGAGAGCCACAAAAAAGAGAGAGAATATATATTTAAAAAAATTTACATTTTGAGAATGTCAAGATTCAAACCTATAAAATGAAAGTTACTTAGACTATAATATTATGCCAAAAATAAACTCAACTAAAAGCATAAGATGCTAGTAGTTAAATAAAAGTTTTCATTTATATTTTAAGATTGCATGGAAGAGACAAATGAATTCAAAAGGTTACGATAATAACCAAAATGGAGTACACAAACTTTAAGAATGTCAAGACATTTTTTAAACAATTTGATCACTCTTTTCAGCAGTTTTCCTAACAATATTATGCACTTAACTTTTCGTTGGAAATATAATTTTCTTTTATTATTTTATATTAATCAAACAAACCATACACCAAGAGACCGAGTACCAAGTTTGTATATGCATGTCTTGCGTACATGAAATATTTAGGTAGTGTATAATATTTATTTTTCTTAAACATCGTGATCATGTGTTAATTAAGGATACGAACTAACTTGTTATGATACTATTGACAATTAATGCATAACTAATTTATTAAAAAAAAGTACTCATTTGGAACAAAATTTAAAGAGAAACAGAACATTTATTTTGGAACGGAAGAAGAATACAAGTATATTATGAGTTATTATTTACGTGTGCGCTCTCTTTCTAATGGATGTCACTACAAAAAAAGTTGCAAACTGTGACAGATATTTGTAACAAAAAGTATTTCGTTACAAATTGTGATAGAAATCATATTTTCCGTCACAGTTATGAATTGTTGTCAGAATCTGTGACGGAATTTTTCGTCACAAGCTTTTGTGACATTATGAACAATGACAAAATAATTATATCACAATTCCGTCACATAATGAATTTTGTGACAGAATATTAGTGATTTGTGACGAAAACTTCCGTCGCAGATTGTGATTTTTCCTACAGTGTGTGTATATATATATATATATGTATGTGTGATTGTGTAATGATCCTTCTTGTTCTTAGGAACCACTTGAATGAAGCTGTACTTAAAGGGGGTGTTCCATTCAGAAGAGCTTATAATGGAATGACACCATTCGAATATTGCAAAACCGATGAAAGGTTCAACCAAGTGTTCAACCAAGCAATGTCCAACTACACACCCTTGATCTTGAACAAGATGTTTGATATTTACAAAGGGTTTCAAGAACTCAATGTGTTGGTTGATGTGGGTGGTGGATTTGGAGTCACTCTCAACCTCATCACCTCCAAGTTTCCTCACATCAAGGGCATCAACTATGACTTGCCTCATGTTATAGCTGTGGCACCTTCTCATCCAGGCACTCTACTAATCCTTCATTTCTCACTAAAGATATTCACTACAGCAAAATTACAAACGGTGACAAAAATCATACTTTTCGTCACAGTTCCGTCGCAAACTGTGACATAAATCATATTTTTCGTCACAGTTATGAACTCTTGTCAGAATCTGTAACATGATAAAATCATTATGTCACACTTCCGTCACAAAATGAATTTTGTGACAATTTTAATAATTTGTGACAGAGAGTTCTGTCATATATTGCGATTTTTCTTGCTCTACTTTAAGTGCATGTGTCATTAATCTTTTCAACTTGTCATGGTGTTTGTAGGGGTGGAGCATGTAGAGGGAGATATGTTTGAGAGTGTTCCCAAAGGAGGAGATGCAATTCTCATGAAGGTAAAGAAGCTTATTTGGGACATGTTTTCAATTTATGCCAAAGGAATAACACTTGATTGATTAAGAATAGACTAATTATTAGAAGAGAAAAATAATATCGAACAAAAAAAAATGGTTGATACTCAGTTAAGTCAATAAGAAAATGTTGATTCAACACACATACTCGTTGCAATGAAATTTTGGATGTAGAGTGCTCGTCTAGAGTGACAGATCCAGAATGTTTAATAACCAGTTGGGGCAAAGTAGTTTTTGTAATATTTTATTATATAAAAATATAATTAATTAATTCACTAATTTGAAAAAATAAAAAGGGTTTAATGTATATCAGTTGACTGATATAAGGTTATATCAGTCAACTGATATACATTTTACCCAAATAAAAATGTAGTTTGGAAAAATGATACAAATTTTTATTTAGCTTAATTGGTGAAGTGTTTACATTATTGTGTCATGCTCAATTTTGTATTCAAATGATTTTTAACGAGGACACTAATGAAAATATTAATTAGTGGAGGAAATGTGAAATTTTCAAGGATAATAGGAAAATTTGATAAAAACTATTTGCATTTTTTTTGAATAAAAATTTGAGTGGGGCAACTACCCCGAAGTCCACAACCGAGATCCGTCTTCACTCTCCTGAATCTTTTTTTTTTTTTTTGTCTTGTTTGAATCTCAGTCAATAATTTTTTGACTAAAACTTCTTACTCTCTTACACTTTTTTTCGATTCTCTCGTAACTTTGTGTACTTATTTGCACAAGTAACACAACATTTCTTTTTTGGTACTCCATACGACCTCGGGCACACAATGAAATTAGTAACAATTTGATAATTTCAATCTTTGTAATTTTGCAGTGGATACTCCATGATTTTAATGATGAACTATGCATCAAGCTTCTAAAGAATTGCTTCGAAGCTCTCCCGGAAAACGGGAAGGTGATCATTATGGAATCATTGTATCCAGAAACTCCTGATGGTAGTCTCACATCGACCATAGTTATTGAGTCGGATTTGTTCATGTTAACTCAACACACCGGAAAGGAGAGGACCCAAAAAGAGTACGAGGCCATGGCGATCAAGTCCGGATTTTCAAGCTGTAAGCTTATATGTTGTGCTTATCATGTTTGGCTAATGGAGTTTCACAAGTAGCAAATTGTTAGTGCAATTTGCAAAGTTTGGGTATTTTAGTTGTGTTATTTTTCATATCCATGAGCTAGCAAGAAATTTTCTTATGTAATGGACCGTTTCTCTATTTACCTTATCAATAAATGCAGTTTCTTGTTTGACAACAATAATGTTGAGTTGGCCTTTATTTAAAATTTCACTTGTTTCGATTTCTGGACTTCCATTATTTTTCTTGTAAATTCACCATACTTACCTGCAACAATCGTTTTACTGCATCTATGTCAGCTTCACTTGCCAAGTAGACCAGCCACGTCACCTTCACTGTCACGTCACTCTCCTAACTCTCCTATATCAAAACGCAGCGTTTAACCATTGTCTTCTTCCCCTAACTTAAATGCTATGCTCCCCTTGTTTGTTAACTCTACTTCTAATCTATGAAAATTATAAGGAGCTATAGTGAGATACTCCAAAAAGTCAGTTATATTTGATAAATAATTGACTGTTAATAGTTGAGTGTATTGCAAAAGTTTGTTTTGTAAAAAAACGACTACAATGAGGTAAAAATTGGCAAATTACCAAAATTGACCTAGGTACATGTAGAAGGGTAATAAAATTTAATGGCATATATTAATAAATAAAAAAATTCTTAACAAAATTCTGAAATTGTCTCTGTAATTTATGGGTTAAATAATGGTTTCAGATTTCTTGGGTGTTATTTGGTCCCCATTAGAGTTTTCACTTGTTTAGATTCTAGACTTTCATTTTTTTTTTTTTTTTTTTTAAAATCCACCCCCACTCCTCCCGCAAACCGGTCCATGAATACACACTAACACACATCATGTCAAGCGGTTTAAGGAGTTTGGATTCTTCAGAAGTCTCAAGTTTAAGTTTCATATCGCTGAGCAAAAAAATAAAAAACGGTTGACTATAGCTTCACTTTTCATGTAGACCAACCAGTTTAAAGACCTGGTCAAAACGGGTAGGATGAAGTATAATGGCCCAATTGCCAACTCTAAACCTGATGGTGGGTTTTAGGGGTGACAATTCGTGTTTACGGGTCGTGTTCGTGTGGTGTTGAAAATTTAGTATTATATTAAATGGATCAACACGAATACGAATCCGATCCGTTTATTAAACAGGTTGAAAAACACGACACGAACACGACTCGTTTATGAGCAAGTTGACACGACATGACACGGGTAACGCGTTTAAGTAATTGGGTTCAAAATTATACGATCCGACCTGACACGTTTATATAAATGGGTTGGCGACACGACACGACACAATATATTTGACCCATTTAACTTACATGGATAATTTTGTACACGATAAGTTTAAAATTTTATATTTTTATCCTTAAATAGGTGGGTTAATAAACGGGTTACTCGGCATGTTTATGATCCGTTTAATTAAACGGATTAGGCGGGTTAAACGAGTTCGAGACGAACACGACACGATTATTAAATGGGTTGTGATGAAGCATAAAAAATCGGAAATATTTTTGACCAATGAGAGACGGACACGT
>JAYMTK010004862.1:0-10738 GCA_036897405.1 Pelargonium myrrhifolium | reverse complement strand
ACCCAAATAGGTAGTTTACTTAATTGAGGACCCAAATAAGTTGATTACTAATAATTGGGGACTCAAATAGGTAGTTTAGCAGTTTAAAATTAGAATTATTTTATTATTAAAATATTATTTATTTCATCACTTCTTCTTCTTCTTCGTTTATGCACGGTTTAGGATTTAGATTGCAAGAAGCAGATGCGGCGGCGACGACAGTTCTGATCGTCGATTGCAGAAAAGGCAGAGGCCGGTGGCTGTCACTAGTGGTCTTTCGCCTTCAAGCATGATCAGGAGGCTCTAAGAGGGACATGTGGTGGTAGATGAAGGAGTAGTGGAAGAGGGCGTCGGAGACGGAGAGAGAGAATGAGAGGCTCCGACAGCTCCGTCTTCTCCGAGCGGCTCTGCTGCAACCCGAGACTCAGACAAGGTGGAGACCACTCCATTTTCAAGCCCCGATATGCTCGTCTCTAGCCGATATCAGAAATTGGTGATGACGAACTCCGGAGAGTCCAATACTGGTGGCGTCCGCGAGATCCGAAGTTGCTCGCCTCCGGCTTCTTGCTTGCCTCTTGTTCTTCTAGCGACGAGTTCACAAAAAATTTCAAACTTTGGGCTAAAATTGGTAAGATTAAATCATAGTGATTTAACGGAGGATTTGACGGAACTTGACGACGATGACGATTTTGGTTCACTTTTGTATACTATAGTGACCAAAATGGTCAATTTTAAAGTCCAGTTACTAAAACGACCCGTTTTTTTATATTTCAGTGACCATTTGGGTGTTTAATATTTTTTTATTCCACCTCAGCGTTGACTAGATAAAAAAATGGGCTTTTGAATTATTTTTATTCAAAAAATTCCAGGTCAACACCATTTAATGGAGCATTTGACGGAACTTGATGGGGATGACGGTTTTGGTTCACTTTTGTATACAATAGTGACCAAAGTAGTCCATTTTAAAATTTAGTTACCAAAAGGTCCATTTTTTATAGTACAATGGCCATTTGGGTATCATTCTCTTTAAAAAAATCTCATCTTTGTTGTTCTCGAGTCCCCCGCCAAATTCGCAAGTAATTGTTTTTATTATATTTTGAAACTAACTCATATCATTCATAAAGTAAATGTTATATAGGTTACAAAAAGAGAAGACAAAGTCCAAAACTGAACTGCATCCAAAAGCCACAACTAGACATAGATGTAAACTCTATAATGAAACAAGTAAATAGAATCTAACATTACAAGTTGTATCGAACCCAAGTGGTATCCAACCTCGTACAAGTTAAACATAGAAGAAGCATCCAGAAGGCCTTTCGCGATGCACTGATCCTATCATGAGATTCGAGTTGCAAGGACTGGCCTTAAGATTGCTTTTGTCCTCAAGCACCGGTTGTAGCCAAGCGGGGATGTCTTTCCCCATCAGTTCAACCCAAAGTCAACCATATTTCGGGTAGTCGATCTCATCGATACTCATTCCAACATGCGGACCTGAAGATTTAGGTCCGCTAATACTCCATCTTTTATCGTTTGTCTATTTCTCTTGACCAGAAGCCCCTCCCCCCATACATCTCATGTTTTGCTACTCCCCTCTTCATGTTTGGGGACATTCTATTTCTTTGGTTTTCATACATTCATAGCCACCCTAATACAGATGTACGAGACCTTGCCAAGGTTTTGATTCTTCATATCCATTTCCAAAAATCTCCCAATGAAATCTCCTTTGCTTTTACAGACTCTTTTGGAACCACAATACTCATGTATATCATACCATTGCACCCATAAATTGATTTCAAAGAGATTGATTTTTGCAGCTCGATCTTTGGGTTTGAGAGACTTACAAATTAGAGCATTATAGTTGTATGACCATGGTCTACCCTCCAGCGCCTTCTTCGCCTCCCGCTCGTTATAAAACTCAAAGATGAACCGTTGTTCCCCTTTTGGATTCGTCTTTTCCATCACCTCCTTCACTTTCAGGCCCTTTACCAATCTCCAAACTGTACGCATACAATTAGTCATCATTGCATAGTTGATGAAAAAGTCTGTTAAAAAATGCCCTACAATCCTCAACGTCCTCCTCCCGATTTCCTCCACACACTCTTCCAAAGCTATCTCCATCCCTCTCCTCTTCCTCTAGACTCATAGATAGAACTCCGATTTCGAGGGCCCTAATCATTTCCATAAGGTTCCCCTCTCTCATTGCCACTGACCTACTTCCTTCCCCGGCCGCTCCTTTACCCTGCTACTCCGCCCTCTTATGCTCCATCACCGTCAATTTCCTGATCAGCCTCCCCCTCTCCAGCCCAAGCACACCGGCCAATGATCCTCTCGACTCCAGTCTAGATTGGTGAGCAGACCCTTGACCGGCTAACGCTCCACCGATTAACCTTAGTTCTCCATCGCGTCTCCCCTGACTGCCGCTGCTCTCCATTTTCTAACCCTAAAGTGAAGAAAACGATGGGCTTTGGAGAGAGAGTAAAGACGTGACCTTCTATCCTTCAATTTTGTTTATGGAGAATTTCTTATTGCCAAGTTAAACTAACAGAGACCAGACCAGAACAAACCATAGATATTGGCTACAACAAAAAGTCCCAAATAAACGAGTTTAAAAGAATTTTCAAGGAACAGGACTCCTCTTGCACCAACATTCGGAGACAAGGAGAGCACACAGCATTCAACTACATCATAAACCAAACAAACATAAAAGCAACATACTTTAAAATATATCAATTCTCAAATGGTATGTTAGAGTTTCATCAAACATAAACCATCTAAACATCAAAGAGTAACCAGTTGTCTTCACTCAGATTAATACATAGTGCTTCAATATTAGCAAGGTTCTGTAAATGAACACATAACTGACAATGGTGCACTCACTCACTCGTTGAGATTCAATTCCAGGTGAAGTCGTTTCCTTTCCCTTTCAAGCCACCTCTCCTGCCTTGCACTAGAACTAGCACCAACTCTGCTCGGTGGAATTGTTCGTTCTGACCTATCCGGCCTCGCAACAGAACCTGGAGCAACTTCGAGGTGTGGAACCGCCATTGCCTCTGCAGTTGCTGCCCTTTCTAACACCTCCTGCCCTGAACCAGAATTGAGAGCAACTCCAGTGGGTTGCATTGCCGTTCCCAACAACCCCTCCTTCCCAGAACCAGGACTCGTGAGAGTAACTCTTGTGGATGGGACTTCCATTTCTGGCAACCTCAAACCAGAACCAGGAGTAACCATAGTGGGTGCAATTTCAACTGGGACAGCACGAAATATGGTAACATCAACGAAAACAGTGTTACCATCTGATAAAGCATACTTGAACACACACACATCGGATAGTTCCAATTTGTTATCTGCAGCAAACTTCTCCCACCCAGCATCAAACCTTCCATAGCCTCCACTATTATAATATTTATAGTCAACTACCCATGTACTGTCTTTAATTCGGAGAATCACTTTTTTTGTTCCTGAAGATTCAACCACTTTTTGGGAACTCCCTGAATGAAGTAACACAATGGGTTCAACAAATAAGGCCAGAGTTATAACACTATTCAAAACGAAAACATTTCAATTCTGATCATCTTTCCATAAATTATAGCTTGTCAAGATAGAATGAACAAAGACTAACAAAAAAGAGTTTACCAGATAAAATATCTTGTGCACTTGACTTGGTCGCATCACCCTCAAGAAGCTCTCAGCAGTCAGCGCTGCTTCTGCCATCAGCAAGGCCCTCGCTTTCTGACCTTCATCTACAAGTGTTCTATCTGACACATATTGCATGTGCAAATTCTGTGTCAGAATCAGATGTAAATCAATCCAAATTAATAATCAAGTTCATCATTAATGCACGAGTCTATGTTTCTAATAAAGTAAGCCCAACAAGCTGCATTTGAATTCAAAAAGATGGAAATAGAGATATATACACATATTTGAATTGGAATGAAAGACATATAGTTTAAACTATGGTCCAGCCTAACTACAACCTATGTGGAACTTATTCAATGAATGCCTATCCAAAACATTAACGGAATCCTAATTTGTACCACAGGTAGAGCCATAGAGGAGAGGAACATGGGGGGTCCTGAAATACCGTTTTTTTTTTGAAACCAAAGCCCGCATTTAAATATCAAAAGTATAATAAATAAATAAATAAAAAACAAACAAAAAGAGCCTACCAGAAGAAGATCTCGTTTTTACTCCCCAATCAGATGTAGAAGCTTTGTTGCTTCCTAAGGGCCTTCTAGAGTGAACCCATTTGGTTCGAGTTTTCCTCTGAACCTTGGAGATGACGAGCTGTCCTCTTGGTATCCTGTGACTGGAATCGTCAGTAGATTTTTCTAATGATCTCCTACCAAGACATTCAACAGAAGAGTTATGACTAGCATTTTCTACAGAGCTCTCCCTCTCTCTGTCTTTCCTCTTTTTCGGACGATTATTAGGTTCTGCAGTCTCATCTTTTCTAACAAAAAACGAAGCTTCCTTTTCACACAAAGTCAGGCGGTCAAATATTAGAACTTGAAAGCATGAATCTCTGCTGTATGTAAAGACCAAACAATCATTCTCTTGTAGAGAATGATCTTTTGCAAATTGCCCCCATCCATGTTTAAAAAGCAGGGCGTCATCATCTCTCACCAATCCAATGTTCCAGGTAGCACCACTTGGACCAATGAGTGCCACATTATCAGGCAGTTTCCCTCTGGATTTTTCAGAGAATTTGCTGGGTACGGCCTGCAATAAGAATAAATTATTTAAATTTTGAAATTAAAATTTCAAGGTAGACATTGCACCCTTTGTTTGGATGTGGAAAAAGTTGAAAGAAGGAAGAGATCAACCTCAACACAATATTTACTTTCCATGCTCCCTTTCTTTCGCCTTTACCAGGATCCGTACACATAACAAACAATAACATGACACATAATGAAACTAATGCTTGTAATTTTTCAAATTGTTAAACAAACATACACAACAACCAGTCAAGCAGACTGCTCCAACTTTATTTTTTTGTTGAGCAAGATAAACAAGACTTTGTAGCATCAAGATAATACTTGATTCAAGTATAAGAAATGAAAAGAACCAAGCACAATGTTCAGTCCAAATGCCACTAATGATTATGTTTTATGTGATTTGTTCTCAAGTAATTATGTCAACAACAAAAAATAACAAGATAACTTTACAAATACACACAGACACACATATAAAGCCCCATAACAAATTAGCATATCATAATAATGTCATGTACTCGAAATCACCTAGAAATGGAGATAAATAATAATAATAATAATAATAATAATAAAAACTTTTCCCATGAATGATTATTATTATTTCTTGTAACAAACCCAATTTCCCAAACCTAAACCATCACTACTGTGAAGTAGAAAAATAGTCCTGCAAAAGATTTACTTTATCGATGATGTAAAAAGTCAAAGGCCTTGCGTAGTTTGGCATATTCTGGGCAGATAAGTATTTAGTTGGTCCCAATAGCTACCAAATGCAACCAACACTGACATAACATGTGGGGATACCCATAGTGCTACACATTGTTTTCTGCAGTATATGAATCAAAACCTTGACACCTTTAACAGTATAGGCAGTCACGGTTTCAATTATATTTTTCCTCTAATGACAAAGGATGGCCATGAGTTGGAAAGGCACGATCTCTTAAAAATACAACATTCAAGCACAATATGAGATTATGGTGAACTACATCCAGTGTTTTAAAAAAGCCCCGAGGCACAAGGCACACCTTTAAGCCTCAAAATCATTTAGGTGTGGTGCTTTGATTGAGGCGCATGTGTGGCCCCTGTGGCGCACGCCTCAATGCTGAATTTGAGGTTCAGTTGTGATGCGCCTCGGTATATTTTTGCTCTTCATCAGGTCAACTTGAATATAAAAAAATAAAAATAAAAAAACTGTTCATTTTTGTGTACTAAATTAGGACAATTATAATGAAGACTAATCATCTTTAAAAGTCCCAATTTACAAGATCAAAATCAATCTTTATCTTGTATATTGATACTTTTTAGATGGGGAGTGGGTTACATAATGTAACATCTGCCACATAATTGAACTTGAACTGTTATGTTAATACCAGCAATTTATCTACTACAGAATATAAATTCAAAAAAGAGGATAAAACAATACAATAAAGAACCAGTAACAAATAACTAGTTGGGCTGATTAAGAATCTTCATCTTTAATAGTCCCAATTTACAAGATCAAAATCAATTCGTGTCTTGTAAATTGAGACTTCTAAGATGAGGACTCTTTAATTAAGGGTTCTATAATTTAAAATCTATCTATGAAATTGTACTATCAACATCAGCAATTTGATTATTATTATGGAAGATTTATTAAAAAGGAAAAAGATAAAGCAGCACAGCACAGAACCATTAGCAATTAAGCAGCAAGCTATTATATTGTTTCATTAATTTGTCTTCGTTTATAATTTTAAGTAATTTTTTAAAGTGCGCTTCACTTCATTGAATCCCACGCATCACTGTGTGCCTCGCACCTAGGTTCTAGAGGGACCCTAGAGCCTCAAATGTGCCTCACGTCTTTTAAAATACTGAATGCATCATTGAAAGAAAAAAGGCAATGACTTACCAGTTGTTGACGAAAATCACCAGTGAGAGACTGAATGAAAGAATGGGACTTGAAATGATTCCAGTATATGTCCTCCATCCATTTTCGACAACCCTTTTGCTTCTCACTCATTTCTGAAAGTATGCAAGCTGATCTGTGATTTTATGGATAAGATACACAACAAATAATAAAATGAAAATGCAAGGAACAACCCTTGAGAAAAGATTGTATTTGGAAAAAGGAGAGAAATGCAACTCTGAATTTGAATCGCTACGAGGCTAGGCCAAAACAATTGTTTGAATGAAGTAACTGAGATTTATAGCTCTCAGTCAAATTCTTGATATGGGACGCTGGCTGAGGCTGGAAGTGAAGCACTTCGGTAATGAAAAGACGTTACACAACACCCGCCTACTGGCTCCTTACACTGGACACATGATGTTATGAGCAGCTCGGCATTAATGCTCGATTTAATACCCAACACATCTCTCACTAAATTCATGTACTGCTCACAGATTTTAGTTTATTTTTTCCTAATCAAAGCATATGCAATGTATAACCATTTTAATTTATTTATTAGTAATTATTTTTAACCTATTCTTTAACAAGTGCAAAATAATTATTTTTAGTAACAAAAGTTGAAATAAATAGGCACATAAGACTATAACCATAACTTTTAAAGTCTTAATTATAAAGTACCTAAAATTAGTATTGGAAAGAGCTCGGAAATTCAAATTTTTCTGTGTGCTATTTTTTTTAATTTATTTTTCATTAAGTATTGCAAAAAGACATGTTTAGTCAACCATTCCTTCAAAATAACATAAATGCGGCCATCAGGAATCCTCTTGAATTAAATAGGCCACACTAACTAAAAAAGAGAAAACAAAAGAATTAATTGCAGAGCCGTGTGACCCTCGAGTATGGTTTAAGGGAAGGAATTGACCTGCCTATTCTGACCTGGGCAAACTGGCCATTCAACAAGGAGATTCCGAAAGTGGGGAGGATTGGTTCGACCAAGCTGCTGAGCATTGAAAACAATCTATAGTACTTGCTCTTGGTAAACAACATAAACATAATAGCTAAGCCAAACTTCATTATTTTTCAAGATTAGTATATATTTGATGGTAGTTCTAACAATCCAGACAAACAAGCATATTGTTCTGGACTACTCGGAAGGTTAAGCAGGAAAAATAAGAAACAAGGCACAGTGATCCAAGCATAGGAAATGTTACTACTACCATGAAAAGTCTTCCTTCATAAGCTAGTGAGTCACATGATGACTATGTCACTCTGATTGTTGCTGTATGTGCCATCACAAAGGCTCTCATTTTCTTTTCTTCAGTTCAGTAATAGGTCTTCTAGTTGACATACATATTGCTCAGATAGAAAGCACAGAGACGAGATTCCACATTTTCAAAACAAAATAGGACATGACACAACAGGATACATCAATTTTTAATATAATTTTTTTTGTAATATATAATGTGAAATTATAGTTTCTTCTAATATTAAAACCAACAGCAAACTTGTCAAACAAAGTGCGGACCACTGGCATAATGCTTGATTATATAACACAAAAACACTAAGTGTCTCATTGGCTGTGACTTGATGGACCCACATTCATCGTCTAAACAATTTATAGATCATATTAGAAAAAGCAAGCCAACATTATCATTCAGAACTATTTTTACCAATTGAAGCAGAAAAAAAAAATCCAATTGATTAGCGAATTCATTCTCTTCCTGTTATGATGATCATACTTATATGGGGATGAGTATGCTAAATGTCCCTGTAACCTATCATCATTGTTAAGATAAACGAACACGGTCTACCCTTTCCTACCTAGTAGTACATTAGCATAAAAACACATTCAGCAAATCACCTTTCAACATCTAAATCATTATAAAAGCATCAACTCTACAGGGGGAGAAAAAGGCAGTCCAAAGGTGTAATTCATTAGTCTAAGTAAAGCTAAGATTAGAAGTTCATAACGACTTACCATGTTTGATTTTTACCAGCATTGTTGAAGTAGGTCCTCTGCTTCATGCATTCCATCAGGTTAGCAAGGACTAAAATTGAGCTTACTTCCTTAATTCCAACCTCTTTCAAGCCACATGGGATCTGACGACTTTGTGAAGCCTTCATCATCCTTTCTCATCTCTAAGGAAGAGCATTTGGGGAAGAAGTAAGAATGAATTCAATACTACTTTCCTCCTTTCTTTCATCTGTCTTACATTCAGATACCTATATCCCATATGCTCATATTCTAAGATAAGAATATGTGTCTTCCTTCTCAAATAAGCTATGCACATCAAACAACAGATTGTGACTCTCCAGCACAATCATGATAAGAAAACAATTATGTACAAGACTAACAAGAGAATGATCATGTTCAAGTTATTTCCAACCATATTTGAAGATCGACATAATCAATTGAGTCCAACCTCAATGATTGAAGTCTGCAGCTGCAGATCCATTTCAAGTTGTTAGTTGCAATTACAAAAGGAATAAGTAACAAGTAATAATTGATTTAGGGAAACATGGCATGGTTATGATTTGAAAAGTAAGAAAAGTGAATTCTTTTAGGTGCCAGTCAAAAACAGTAATGGTTTGTACGTTATGTTTATCAGCTCTGAAGAAAATATTAAAGCAATGAATCCTTGGAAGACTATGATAAACTTGAAGATCGAGCCAATCCTATCCTATCACATTATTTTTTACATTCCAAAATTCAACTCAAGGTTTGGTTTGGCAGCCAGCCTATGCTTTCTGGAACCTCCTTTTCAACAAACCTCAATTCCACACTTCAGCCACTTTATTTTCTAATAACTTCACATAACCACATTAAATCATTTTAAGTGCAAGAAGCAAACACACACAGAAGCATGAATGATAATAGCAAACACGCACTTCAGAAAAATGAACCAACCTCACCAAAAAAAGAGTTAATTCATAGAGGGAAACCAAGAAACTACCAAGCACATAGCAGCAACTACATTGTATTCTCAGACGTAGTTGTCACTGAAACACTCAACCTCAAGGACCTCAATTGTTAGTAAAAGTGTGGATGGTTACAAAGAGAACACACATTTTGGTCACAGCATTAAATAACTTACAAGCTGGTTTCTCGTATCTTCTCTTCCAGACTTATGTTTTCTACACAATTTCCCTTCATTTCTCTGCACTTATAAAAAGTTACATTGAAGAAGTTTCAGAAATAAAAATAAAAATAAACAAAATATAATCCAAACAAGAACATATTACCTTTAAAACAACTTCCTTGTATCAAAACCCTACAAAACTAATTTGGAAATTAGATAAATGCACTCCTTATTTTTGCGCCTCCATTGGGTTGATGGGTTGTAATAAAGCTCGAACCTTGAGACCAGAAAAACCGAATCTCCGAAACCCAGATAGGGAAAGCAAAACAAAGATGACGGCAACAACATTTTTCCACTCACATCCCAGACGGACCAGAGCCAGTCTCGCTCTATCAGGAAAATCTCTCTTCGTTATTTGCATCTGATCCTTTAATTGTGAGGCCGACGACTGGTCGTTTACCATTAAGCGGAAAAAATCTAATATATATATTATAAAGAGGAGTCGCACCCTCATTATGCGACACGTGTCACCTCATATTTCTAATTGATTTTTCAATTGACTGACACGTATCAATTTTAATTTCTAATTTCATGCCACATCATTATAATAAATATGAACAATTAAATATTTAATATAAGTAATATGAAAATTTAAATAAAATATAATTATTCTAAATTTTAAATGTTTTTAATATAGTTTTGATAATTATCGTTTACAATACAAATATATAATTATTTTGGATTAAGAAAAAAAATACTTGAGTTTGAAATTTGTATGTTAGATTTTTTTTATAATTTTTTTTACGCCTATTTTCAAAATAAGTTTATTAAAATTGTGTTTTGTGTTATAAAATAAGTGAATAGTTCATTTATATATATAAATGTTCTTAAACATCTAAAAGAGACGAAAAACGAGACAAATGAATATGTATTTGCACTCACAAAAGTCATGATTATTATTATTTGAACTTAAAAATTTGGTTAACGAAACAACACTTTTATAAGTTGTGTCATAAAAACAATTAAATGAAATGGAAACCCGAGCATAGCTGGGGTAGAACACTAGTATCTATATATATTATAAAAGC
>JAYMTK010004861.1:0-10738 GCA_036897405.1 Pelargonium myrrhifolium | reverse complement strand
ATTGTGTTTCCGTCCATTTTGTCCGTTAATTTTAACGAAATTTGACTCTCTCTCAAGGTAGTAACGTGATGGAAAAAAAAATCTAACAGAGTACGTAGTTTCGTGATGGAAAAAAACCTAACATGCTAGTAACGTGATGGAAAAAAATCTAAGAGGGTAGTAACGTGATAAACCGGCATCTAAGAGAGTAGTAACATGTAATTACCCATTTTTAATAAGCATGTGATTTTTATTGGAGTTGGCAACTTGAAACTGGATTTGTGAAAAACTGAAAGTCGACCTGCATTTCTACGAATCCAAGTAGCACAAAATAGGCTCGGTTAATTTTTAGTAAGGACAAATTTAGCATGAATAGTTGCGTAACAAGATTTAAAATAGGTCAAATCCGAATCAAAATCCGAATTGTCGTCATCCTTTGTATTGATCAAGTGAGCACCCAATCAAAAACTTGTTCATGAGGTTATAAATACCTCTTTGTTTCTATATGACTAGAGCATAACACACTTTACAATCTCTTTATAATGATTTTCATTATTTATTTCATCAACTTGTGACCTTTAGAGTCCAAGTTCAAATGAAGAAAGTAGTTTTTAAGTAAAAGCAAAATAAAGTTGCACACAAAATGATCATCTCTAGAATTTAAATGGAATAACAGTGGAAGTCTAGTGCACTGGATGTCTTTGTATCACTTGATTTAATCGTCAAGACTAACATTCTTTTATTTTTTAATATTTTAAGGAATTTGCCCATTTCATGGTCTCGAGGTCTGAGAAAAATATAGTGTACATTTAAAATAAGATAACGCATAAATGACATTTCACAAACTTTACAGTAATTCGAATCTTATACACTGCTGTCTATTTGACTTGGCAATTGACTGAACTTAATTTGATTATGCGTAATTTTTTTAATGAGAAAGATGAGTTTAAGTCAATTAGTTTTTTGTTTAGGTTAAACCACTAATAAGATGATGACACCTCACTAAAAAATTTAGAACCGGTCCTGTTTTTAAAAATTAACTTGAGTGGGTATAAATAAAGTTTTATGTGTTGTGGCTCACATTTGTTTTCCTCTTTTTTAGTTTCTATTAATTATTCTTCAATACAATATATGTCCTAGAAATAACATATGAAAATAAGAAAATACAAAATTCGTGAAAGAGAAAAAGAATTTAAGCCAAACTTTTTTTTCTTTTTCAAACCAGTTGAATGAGATGATGACATCTCATTGAAATTCACTTACACCCACCCAATAAATATTGGAGAGCGATTTCTTAATGAGATGTCCCTACCTCATTGGCGACTTAAAATCTCACATATTATTTGGTTTACGATACTAATACTCATTCCATAAATACATAAAATAAAAACAAGAACAAGAATACAACAAACTAAGAGTAAAAGAATAAAATAACAAAAAGCTACCTTAGTAGTTAGTTGTGAACTTTAGAAACACCAATGGTGTGTGGTAGTTGGTAACTAAAACAATTCAAACATGTGCACTACTTGCTCAAAAATGAATATACAATGAATAGAGAATTTGCAAGTTGTGGAAACATTGTAACATAGTTTTTGTTTTTTGGCACAAAATGATTAGAATAATAATCACCTTGTCACCTTCCACTACTACCTCTAAAATATGTTGTCAACTTGACCAAATATGCTACAATATATAGACCCAAAACATGCTTAGATTCTACAAGTAATTTCATGAATCTTGATTCATATTCAACCCACAATCCTTCATCAACACACATCAATTTTTAACTGAAAAAAAATTATGGGTTGGAAAAAAGAGTACATGGATTTGATTCTTGTTCCAAGTGGATTGTTCATCATGTTTGTGTATCATCTCTATCTTATCCACAAAAATTTAAAATTTCCCAAGAGCACTGTCACTGGCTATGAAAATTATTGCAGATATGTTTGGGTTGAGAAGGTGTTGCAGGTTAGTGTTTAACTCCAAAACCTTTCAAATCTTTTGTTTTTGGCTCGCGAGTTGATTCGTTTATGAGAAAGTTTGAATTATATTAAGATAAAATGGCTTCATATGCTTAGACTTCAAGCTATTGAAACTATATATTATATATATTAATATAAATCAAGTAGGGTAAAGGAAGTGTAAGTTTTACTTTGGACTTTGATTCTTGAATTTCATTTATTTATGAACAAAAATTATAATTCAGATGATACGTACGATGTTATTTTTTGCATGAGCTCTGAGAATAATTTATCTTTTAACGAAATCTTGTAAAACGCTAAAGAAAGAAATGTTTAAAGTTTTGAGCTACTCTTATTTTATGTTAGTAGCTCGAAATAGTCAATTCGTACGTTTGTGCATCAAATCAATTGATTCGCATGCAAGTCTTACCTATTATTTAAAGAAAAAAAATGTAAGTCATGTTTTTTTAACTTAGACAAAACCAAACTACAATAAAATTATGATTTAAGTGCAATTCAAATTTAGGGTCGAATTTTTTTGCAGTAAAGATAGAAAATGCCTAAACCGACCTGCAAGAGGTGCACATTGTAGTCAAATTGGGGTGCAAATTGCGGTATAATATTAGCATTTAGAGTTGGACATTCAAGTTTTGAGTCGGATTTTATTTTTGTGTTCGTATAAAAACCGTCTAAACCGACTCGTTAGAGATGCATATTGTGGTTAGGTCGTGACACGGATTTACATAGAACATATGTAGATTGCCTGACCCGATCCACTTTTCCTTTTCATGTTAAACACTAACTAAAACAATCGTGCATTTTTACACAAAAATAAGGCGTATTTTAATTAGTTACTCGAGGATTCGAGTCTAGATTGTCCGCTATAACTACTTTTTTTTTGTTTTTTTTATCGGCAATACCAACACCCCTGATAGTTCTGATGAGACTTGAAACCTAAAACCTCTGAAAGAATCTAAGCGTCTTAAAGTTTGACGGGTGTTGGTTACTCGAGGGTTCGAGTCCAGATTGTCAACTATAATTACTTTTTTTATCAACAATACCAACACCTATGACAGTTTTGATGAGACCTGAACTTGAGACCTCTGAAAGAATCTAAGCATCTAATCTGACAGGTGTTGGTGAGCTATAACTACTTTGATCAATGACTTCACTATATCCAATTCTATATCCACAGATAGATGCAAAAGATAGGGGACAATGCACAGGAGTGATCTCCACCACCATCTCAGCAGCAACTTTCTTGGCATCAATGTCCCTAGTCCTCAGCTCCCTCATAGGAACTTTAGTTGCAAGCAACACAGACAACAACATCTTCAAGCTCAAGATGATCTATGGAGACACAAGCTCCACCATCATCTCTGTCAAATACATCTCCATTCTTGCATGTTTCTTGCTAGCTTTCATTGCTTTTCTCCAGAGTGTGAGAAGCTATGTCCATGCCAATTTCCTCTTCTCCATGCCCAACAGTGATGTCCCTGTGGAGTATGTGCAGAAGGAGATGAAGAAGGCAAGCTCTTTCTGGTCCCTCGGGTTGCGATCAATCTACTTTGCAATCACACTGATGCTGTGGATCTTTGGCCCGATCCCATTCTTCGCGACCTGCGTGATCATGGTGGGTTTCTTGCACGTTCTTGACTCGAGAACTCCGGTTGAGTTTCATGACTTCTCGTCGCCGGTGGAGAATGTACAGAGACATAGCTTGTTTGGGAGGATTGCTGAGGATGTGAGTGAAGTTGTGCATCACCATGAAGAAGGGTCATTTGGAGATGGAAGCCAAAGTGGGAGGAGTCAACTAGATCCTGCAACTTTGTGAGAGAGTAAAGCAAATAGCACATGAGATGCAAGGTTTTCTAGTGAATAGAATGTATTATGGATGGTGAAGTGTCACATAGATCAACTATCAAGTCAATCTTTATCACCAAATTTGATTACTTTTTGTCAATTTTCACCGATTTTGACAGGTTGTTTCGAACCGACAATCCTAGTGTTTCCCGCCTTGGAAATCTAGTGTTGACATGGTTTACACTTTACCTACTAAAAACGACAGTCTAGTGTACCAGACTCTCACTATTTTGGAATCTAGGAAGGGTCATTATTGTACTACTATTCATGCTCTGCAGAAAGACGGTTTTCCTGACTCAAATTTTATCTTAAGGTCACGAGACTACAACCTTGACATTGCGTTGCACGTTAAAAGTGTGGATAGTGTGCTTAGAGAGGGAAATCAACCTAGAACCAATGTTTTGAATATGTAGGGGTCTACGTGTGGAACAGAAATACCTACACTTCAAGAAGTGTCAAAATTGTGCATGTGTCGAGCCCACCGATGAAAGAAAACGTGAGACACCATTTTAGCAAAGAACCGAACTGATTCACCAGCCTATCTATCCTGAAAACATTGCATAGGACTTGCCTAATGACAAAAAGATGCAAGAGGTCCTTAACATTGCACAACAAAAAGAAAGCAAAGCAATAGTATTTGCTGGTATTTCTTCTCAAAATAGCCATCAAGCCTAAGACACATCTATTTATAGAAAGTGCTAGCACCTACATCCTTTGATGTGGAGCTTCTTCTTACAAATAGAGTATATTTATAGTAAGTGCTAGCTCCCACATCCTTCAACTCCTCATAAAACTCTATACAAACTCTCTTCCTCTAAACATATTTCTCTTCTTTTAGAGAAAGAGAAATGTGTTGGAGTGTGAAAACATGTCATCTTCGAACACAAACTGATAGTAGAAAAGAATCGAGTGAACACATAGATCAACGATCAACAATGAAAAACATTATGATCATTGAAAGGCAAAACTAGAATCAAATGAATACAGTTTCTATAAATAAGCTTGAAGAACAGAGAGCTATTTGCTAACTTGAACTTAGCTGATATGTTTTTCATTGCGGCGTATCATTTGATGAGCTAATTTGAGGATCCTTGCTCCCATCTGACTCGGTTGTATCACTTGTACTCTCAGTTGCATTTGGTGAGCTCACAAAACCTCGTTCACCGCTACTTTTAGTTTCTTCACTTGAAGGACCGTCCATGAAGAAGTTGATGGCAAGCTGGCCGGAATAGAGTATTAAACCAACAGAGTTGATGCCAAAAACAAATGTCGCTAGGTAGCACAACCCGTTCACTATAGTTCTGCAAATAGTAGATAAGGAGGTGGTCAGCAATCCGAATTTTTCCTTTTTTTCCTTGGAAATAAATTAGTAGCAACTTTTGTTGCACGTAAGTAGCCTTAGGAGCTATACCTTATCGTTATCGTTAGCTGGCGAACCTGAAAGCGAGAGAAAGAAAATGGTGTTAGTTTGATTATTAAAGCAAGCAAAAGGCATTAACCGTTAACTTCTATTACAGGTAGGATACTTCAAATACACATATTCACTGATTCCGAAAACTGAAGATTGGGTGGCCCAGTACACCAGAGGTGGCAATTTGGACCTGAACGACGGGCACCCAAAATCCGACCCGCATTTTTAATGTTTGGATAATAGACCCTAATGATTTCAGATCATGTCAGGTTTGCCATGGGAGAAGTGTGGATCAGGTTGGGTAACCTGCACTCAGCCCACGTATGTTCTATTTAAAATTCGTAGCTCTACATGACCCAAAACCTGCTCCTCTTGAGGGTCGAGTTCGGGCTTGGTCTTTTCAACCCGAAACCAGATTTGTCAACTCTGCAGCACAGCCCAACTCCTACTATTGAGGGGTCTGGGGAGGGTCATGTGTGTATGGAACCTTAAACATTCTTATACAAAGAGGTTGTTTTCTAGGATTGAACCAATGATCTCAATGTCACTAGACAATGACATCAATGGTTGAGGTTGATCCTCAAAGAGTTGAATATATCAAACAATTTTTGGTTTTGTTTTTGAAATGAGGTCATCAAATAATTTTGATTCCTTCCTAATAGAAAGTATCTTCAGTAGAGCCAATTTTCTCTTTTGATATAGCACTGTGAACACAAAGCGACCATTCTGTTTTGTTTATATTTTCTCACCATTACTTCATTAATCGATAAATCCTCACCGAATGCTTTAAGCCACACGCAAAAGAACCGGATATAATGAATAGGAAGTGAAAACTTCAAACATATAAACAGTTTAATTCTTTAGCGTTAACACAAATAGAGAAAAGGGCAATGAAGTAACTAACCGAGAAATTATCTGATAATGTCTGACGATTGAGACCAGACTCAACGGTAAGTGCGAACTTGTAAAGAACGAGTGCAATAGCACCTGCGGCTATTCCACCCAGCAATGCCTGAAAGGGTGACGGGGGAGAGTCGGGTTTAATGCCAGCTGTTTGCATCGCTTTCAAGCTTTCCAATGCCTCATCCTTCAGTGATTTGCTTGCACCAGTAGACCTGAATTTCTAAACCCACCAAAATCAACGCTATCAATTTCTATTTTGAATAAATAATCGCACAGAATTTGAAAATTGAAGTGACCGAACAAACACTTCCAAAGTATAGAGCTTCTCAGTACCCAAAATGAATCACACAAACACTTCAACATGCAAAATTGAGCCATATGGAGATTGAAGACCAAAAGACCAAGTTCCTCAAAATCCATATTCAAGAAACCTACCAGAACTCAATGCCTCAAAATTCACGGTGAGCAATGTTATCTCATAAAAACGTAGACTTGAACTGAAAGTGGACAAAACTAACTCAGTTCCTCAATATCTACAGTGAGCCATAGTACGCAGACTTGATAGTGAACAAAAGTAACCAGTTCCTCAAAATCTATGGCGAATCATATTATCAAATATAAACACATACTTGGAAGTAAACAAAAGAAACCCAGTTCCTCAAAATCTATGGTGAGCCATATGCCACATAAAAAGTTGAAAACATAAACTTGGAACTGAGCTAAATCAATTAAGCAACCCAATTCCTCAAAAACCATGGGGTGAGCCATATTGACACATAATACATAAACTTGGTAGTGAACAACAGCAACCCGATTCTTCTGAATCCATGGTGAGCCAAATAATTACATAAAAACACAGATTTTGAAGTAAACAAAAAAACACAAATCCTCAAAAATCAAATTGATTCGCCACAACACACAAAAAGAAAAAAATTGAATTCTTCATGGTGATGTCATATTGCCACATTAAAACATAAACTTAAAACTGAACTAAAGCAAGTAAGCAATCCAATTCCTCAAAACCCATGATGAGCCATATTGTTGCATAAAAACATAAACTTGGAAGTGAACTAAAGCAGCCCAATTCCTCAAAATCCATTGTGTGCCATAATCTTGTAAGTGAACAAAAGCAACCCAATACCTCAAAATCAATGGTGAGCTATATTGTTATATAAAAGCATAAACTTGGAAGTGAACTAAAGTAGCCCAATGCCCCAAAATCCATGATTTGCCATAGTCTTGGAAGTGAACAAAAGTAACCCAATTCCTCAAAATCAATGATGAGCCAAATAACTGCATAAAAAACACAGACTTGGAAGCAAACCAAAGAATCCCAAATCCTAAAAAATCAAATTGATTCACCACAACGCACAAAAAGAAAAAATTTGAATTCTTCATGGTGATACATTAAAACATAAACTTATAACTGAACTAAAGCAAGTAAGCAACCCAACTCCTCGAAACCCATGGTGATATTGTTACATAAAAACATAAACTTGGAAGTGAACTAAAACGCCCAATTACCTAAAATACATGGTGTGCCATAATCTTGGAAGTGAACAAAAGCAACACAATTCCTCAAAATCAATGGTGAGCCATATAATTGTATAAAATCACAGACTTGGAAGTGCAGAAAAGTAACCCAGTTCTTCAAAATCCATGATGAGCAATATAATCTTGGAAGTGAACAAAAGCAACCCAATTCCTCAAAATCAATGGTGAGCCATATTATTACATAAAAACATAAACTTTGAAGTGAACTAAAGCAGCCCAATTCCCCAAAATCGATGGTGAACCATAATCTTGGAAGTGAACAAAAGCAACCCAATTCCTCAAAATCAAAGGTGAGCCATATTGTTATATAAAAACATAAACTTGGAAGTGAACTACAGCAGCCCAATTCCCCAAAATCCATGGTTAGCCATCATCTTGGAAGTGAAACAAAAGTAACCCTATTCCTCAAAACCAATGATGAGCCGAAGTACCCAAATTCCCCAAAATCCATGGTGAGCTATCATCTAGGAAGTGAACAAAAGTAACCCAATTCCTAAAATTCAACGATGAGCCATATAATTGCATAAAAAACAGACTCAGAAGTAAATTAGAGCAACCCAAATGACAACAACACATAAAAATCAAAACTTCGAGTGAATCAAGCATAGCAATACCAGTTCTTTGGCACGATTTGCCCGGCGCCGGAGAGAACGGAAGAGGAAGACAGAGATGGCTCCTGTGAGCAGAAGACTAGTGGCCAATTGGAGAGGTGTTGGGTCGTCTGTGGTGGCAAAAATGGAGGTAAAGGACTGTGTGAGCTCGACGGGTCCATCCTCTGGCACGATTGTGGTGATGGGTTCGGTCACTTGGGCGAGCCACGAGACGGGTCCGGGTCGAGGATAGGCTGAGACGGAGAAGAAACCAGAGGGCTTGGAGGGGAAGGAGTGGAGAGGAGAGAGAGAAGGAGAGGAGAAGATAAGGTTGTTGTGGCAGTGGCAATGCCACAGTTGGGTTTTACAGAGAGAGAGCATAGTGTTGCAGCTTTAGTCTATTATATGTTTGTGTTTCATAGTGTTGGTCTCTTCAAATCTTCATAGCTGAAATGAAATGGCTATCTTTCTCTGGGTTTTCAATCTTCTTCCTTAGATTTTGGATATTTTGTCATTGTTGTGGATAAAGTGTGGACTGAGTTTGAGGCTATGTGGTTTTTGTATTTTTCCTGATCCAGTCGTTTAAGCTGGGGGAAATTGAAATATCTTTTATAATTGAGCCTTTTCTTTAGGGGTAATTACAAACAACTCTCAACTATCGAGTTCTCCCCACATTGAAATATAGATGCGTTTTTTCTTGGTGAGAAGGAGGTCATTTTTCATTCAAAATTTGCGAGTTCTCCCATCCTAGGCAAGTCTCATGATCAGTTGAGCGATGGGGTCGTTCTTGAGTCCTTCCCTTATGAGATTGACTGATTTTTCACCAAGAGTGGTTATAGCAGCCAACTCGGCTTTGCGGCTTAAGGCATTGGTGACCATATTGTCGTTGTTTGGCTTGTACTCCAGCACGTAGTCAAACTCTGCTAAGAAGTCCTGTCATCTCGCTTATTTGGGGGTTAGTTTCTGCTGTGTTTTGAAATAGCTTGTGGCCACATTGTCGGTCTTCACCACGAACTTGCTTCCTAAAAGATAATGACACCAAGTCTTTAGGCAATGGACGATCGCAGTCATTTCCTTCTCCTAGACGGTACACCTACATTCTGCATCGTTTAACTTTTGACTTTCGAACGCAGTGGAGTGTCTCTTTTGCATCAATACTCCACCAATTGCAAAATTAGATGCATTCGTGTGTACCTCGTATACTTCGGCAACATTGGGCAGCACCAACACTAGCTCCCCCATGATGTCTTGCTTTAATTGGTTGGACACCTCTTGGCTCTTCGGGGTTTACTTTCATGATTTGTTCTTCTTCAACGTATATGTAAGTGGTGTTGCACTCCCATGAACCATCCTTTTTCTTTTGAAACAAGATCGATGCGCCAGATGGGGCTTTAGATGGCTGAATGTATCCCGCGTTCAATAACTCTTTGAGTTGCTTGCGTAGTTCCTCCAATTCTGGTGGAGCCATCCTATAAGGTGCGTGTACCGGTGGTTTTACCCCTAGTTCAAACTCGATCTTTTGATCCACCTCTCTCCTTGTGGAAACTTCTTTGGCAACTCAGCGGGCATGACATCTTCGAATTCTTTAAGTACACTTGTGATGACTTGAGGAATTTGTTCATCGTATCCTTTAGATGAGTCCTCTTTGATTGTTGCTAAGTACGTGGGTTCTCCCTTCTTGAGTCCCTTGTGCATTTGCATGGCGGACAACATCGTGGAATTTATTTTTCCTCGGCGAGTCTCGATTCGCTTGCCGCGTATAATCCCTGGATGGTCCCATTTAAAGATGACTAGGAAGTTGCGGTGCGGGATATGGAATGCTTTGTGGTTCTTGAGAAATTTCATCCCAAAAACAACATCATAATCGTCCATGGGCGCTACGGTCAAATCCATTTTTTCATGCTAAGGACCAAAGCATAATTCAAATCCTTCAACGGATCATTCTACCGGTAGGGGGTTTGAATTCACAATCTTGATTGATTCCTTTGATCCTTCAATTTTCAAACCGAGCATGTCTACTTCCTTTTTGTGGATGAAGTTTTGAGTGGCTACAATATCGATCATGATGGGGTCTCTTTCCCATTAAGAATGCCCACGATGTATAAAAAGCTTTTATCCTTAGGAGTTCGAAGATTGCCTTGTCTATTGCTTGGTTGTGGATGGAGTTTAGGAAATTAAGACTTTCCAAGTTGGTGAGGTCATTCGGCTCTGGCTTCTCTAGTATGGTTGTGAGTTTTCCTCTTTTAGGGCAATCTCTTGCCCAATGGTTGTCATTGCAAAGAAAACAATTCACCATCGCCTTACCTTTGTCAAGATTTGTTTAGTGCCACATCCTTGTTCTTGTGATGGCCTATTATCCCCTTTGTTCTCCTAGTGGAAGGATATAGAATTTGACCCCCCCCCCCCCCCCATTTCCCCCCGTTTTTTCTCTTTAAAAATTTTTTTTTTAAAACAGCTTTTGGGGTATGGTTCAATTT